>QOCX01000787.1:72299-80763 GCA_005959815.1 Sarcophaga bullata
TTTGTAAGAGTAACTCTTTAGTGTAATGTAATCACAGGAGTTGCCATGTTGAGTATTTTCATTTTGTATGTTTTTTTATTATTCTTTTAAAGAAGTTTTTTTCATTAGTTTAAAAAATTTTCTTTATTATTAATGTAAATAGAAAAAAAATAGCATAATTTTGATTTTATTAAATTAAAATTAGAAATAAAAAGAAGAAAATAAATTAAAACACCTTCCACAGTTTGAGAATATTTTTATTTAAAAAATAAAACGCTGCAATAGAAAACATTATTCACTCGAACTTTTTGCAGAAAAATTTAAAAACAAATTTTTTTGCTTAGCGTTCTCTATGTGGGGAATATAAATAAGTATGAAGAAAGAAAAAAAAGAAACTCCCCATACTTCTTTATCACATTGAGGCACGCACACAGGCAATACTAATTTCATATCGTATTCTTTTGTGCTGTTTTTTTTTTGCACTTGTTTACATGCACTCTTTATTAAAATTTTTTTGATTGCTGCTATAGAGCTCTCTGTTGGTTGTAATTATCGTATTAAATTTACCCTCCTTATTATTTTAAATCTCAAAACATATGTTTTTAGTTTTTAAGAGAATGTTTTCTTACATACATCTATACATAGATAAACAAAAGCAAATAACACAATATGTGCTTCCTGATAATGTATTTATGAATGTATGTATCACATACTTTTGTTTACTCATTTAGCAAATGTTAAAATAGTTGCTGTTATGTGCTGGCCTTTTTGATTTTTCATTATTCTTCCTCAATGAACAAACCATACACCCGTGTATATACATATACGTACGTCTATGTTATATTTCGTTTTTATGTTAGTTTATTTCATCATCATAAAAACTACGCAATTTATAATACAAAGAAACAAAATAACACTCCGTCCACAATACAATACAATTTCTCCTTTCTCCCTGCGCTAATTAAACAAATAAAAGTTTTCTCTTGAGTGTTTTACTCAATTTATGTGAGATTTTCACCACATTGCTTATAATTAAAATAGACATTTCTTTGCGTGTGTTAGAGCTCAATACAATGAGTGTTTACTGCTGTAAACTGCAGTTTATTTGGCTGTTAGAGTTGCCAATTTTTATGTAAAGAAACACAAGACGTATTGTGGCGTTTCGATTTACTTACGAACCAGTATGAGTTTTATAAGTCATTTTTTTTAAGAAAATAAAAACAAACGCAAAAACAAAACCTAAAACTTAAAACAGAACAACGCATAAATCAAATAAATTACCTTTAGGCGAGTGTAGGTATAGTAGTCATATATACACCACCGCACACACACAAGCGTTTTAAATAAAAATGACTGCAACGGGACAATGGTGAACAATTTTGTGATTCTATTAAAGAGTAGTGCGAGACAGCAAAGCAACCTCATATATTTCTTGTGTATATTTTTATACTACTTGCGAGCGACTATAGAAAAAGAATTAAAAAGAAAAAATAACGCACAAACATATGTATGAGCAAATAGCAGCCATTAAAAAAAGGCAAGACAAATGAAAAGAAACATTGAAAAAACAAAGAAAAACAAAAAAAATATTTCAGCTTCCAAAGCTCCACACAATCAATCGTATAAAGAAGTACTTTATACTCTACATACCAACAAAACGTCGCAATACCAATTTTGTGCGACTTTCATTGTTGTTGTTGGCGACAAAAAAAAAACAAATAAATAAAAATGAAACACAAACAAGTACGAGTGTAGAAAAAAAAAATCGCATAAATTTTCGTATTGAAATTCATAACATACGATGGCAACGGCAACAACGACGACAACGACGACGATGAAAACATTGTTGACTGCGTTGCGAATCTCTTCTCTCTATATGTCTTTCTCGTTCTCTTTTCCCAATAAATAATAAAAACAAAAAACCAACATTATTTGTATGTGTTATTAATGCCAGCCAGTGTTGTGTTGCTTGCTGGTAGTGAAACCTAACGTAACGTAATAAAAAAAAATATTGCCAGCAACAACAGCAATAAATGGTTATTAATAATAAAAATTTTAAGTAAAGAAATCGTTGCTAATGAATTGATGAATGAATAATAAAAATACAAACAAGAAAATAAAAATTAAGTAAATACACATACATATACATACATATACATACATATTTGTGTATATAAAATGTTTAAAATAATTTTTTTCTTCATCTTTTTTCAAACTGACGTTTTTTTTTTGTTTTTCTATGTTTTTTTTTATGAAAAGTCACAAGGTCGTCTTTAGTTTTTTGTGAAGAGAAGACGCAAGAAAAAGAAAAATTATAAAAGCAAAACAAAAGACTTGAAAAAAAACAACAACAACAAAACATAACAGCAATAATTAGTGACTCTTTTAAAAGCAAATAGAGTTGCCATGCTAATACATACAAGCACCAATAATTTTATGTCTAGAAAAATATTGGGCGAATCAGTATAAAACGTCAAACTTTTTGATAAAATAAAGCCAAATCCTTGGATCAATTATACATTGTTTACTTGGGTCGTATATGGTAGACATTGTTTACAGACATTGATACATATTTCTGGCATTTCTGATGCCGATAGGTTTAATGAAGGGATGAATTTAAACCAAATCGCATATTAGACAAGTTCTGTCAAGAACCAGGGAATCCTTCCCCAAGATTTCCAAGTGCCGAACAATGAAAACGGATGTCTGTGGTCTCTCCTTCTCCTTGTCATTACAGCTTCTGCTGAAGATGTTATGAAATATTTCTAGCCGTCTGGTGGACAACAAGATGAACTCTGGTGCACGTATGTTTTCTTTCTGCGGTTCAGATTTGTCTGGCCTCTATAGAAGGCGAGCCTATTTGTCTGACTTTCTGCACAGAGAATATCCTATGTCAGCAGCATTTACAAGTGCGTCAGCTTCGTTGTTCCCATACCGCTATATCCTCCACCTGGCGCTCTTGGACAATCTTAGATGTGGTGTAGACACTTCTTTCTATTTTAATAACCGTGAGTACAGATGCCTACAACTGCATTCGATATATCCTAATACTGAAAATGCAAACGTGTAGTTTTAGAACCATTGTTTGAACCTAATTGGTGCTATATTATGTCTAAGAATAAGCGTAACTATCGCCAGGATGGCACACCCCACGCTCTAATCACATTTGGATACAATGCGTTTACGAGTGCCCCCAAAGTGGAATCAGTTAAGTCATATGCAGTACAAGGTGATAAGCGTTTCTTGCTCTACCAAATCTTTCATCTAGACCACAATGTCAATGTGATTTTATCGCATGGGGTTATCGCACCCGCCATTTGTCTAGTATCGCAAGAATTTAGAACAATGAAAATAAATTTCTCTCTCTCTCTCTCTCTCTCTCTCTCTCTGTCTCCCTCTCTCTTCGCAATTTTAATTTTTTCCAAAAAAGTAATATTTTTTTGAGATATAAAGTTCATTAACTTGTAAAACCACGTTTCTCTCTCTCTCTCTTTTGGCCGGTTTGACTGTTTTGCATTGTTGTTCTTGTTGATGTTGTTGTCATAATTTTTCGTAAGTAAAAAATTTCGCATGAATTTCTACTTTTTCTTCTTGTCTTGGCAATTTCGTTGTTTTCTCTTCCTTGACTTCTATTCCTTTCAAAAAAATAACTGGCCTGTGTCTGTATCTGACTGCTGGCAGTGGTATAGTACTACAACGCCGTTCTCGTCTTTCACCAGTGTTGCTGTTGCTCTTTTTTCTCCAAGTTAAGAATGTTAAGAAAACAAATGTCTATGCGAGACCGACTGACTGTTATTTTTTTTTTGTTGTTATTGTTGTTTTTGTTCTGTTTGTGATTTCTTTGTTACACTATTTTACTGACGCTGCGCTGTTATAAGAGAATTTTTTGTACGTCTTTGTTGTCGGTTTCTCTACGTCTTCATTCCTTTTACGTTTTTCTTTGTATTCCAGCGGTTTTAAGAATTATGATTGATTTCTACTGTCAGAATTTGTTTAATTTATTACCATTTAATAAATTTTTATCAATGTTTGTCTTCATTAAAGCCCCTGTATGTTTGTTTGTTTGTTGTTAACGCTAAAAGCTTCGGTCGGTATGTTTCATTGTAGTTTGAATTTAAAAAAAATAAAATTTTCTTGCAACTTTTTATGAATAACGACGTATGGTTTATAATCTCTAATACAGTTTTGGTTTTGTAATTAGTAATAAAAACATTATAATGTCTTTCTGAAACAGATGTGGAATCAAATTTACCTTGATTCCAAATAACTGCATACGTTCTGGAGCTTTTGGTTTGGATGTAGACGTTGTCAAATTCAGCTTAGTCTCTAGACCCGACTGCAGAAATTGCTTTTTTAACTTTCGGTTTCCAATGTCTTAAAATATAATCAACCGATTTAGCTAGCGGGTACAGACTTTGATGATTTTAGACGTACTACTTAGAAATCGGTGACCGCCCAAGCAGGTCAGCTAAAAAAGTTTAGTTGCAGGCTTTAGCCATGAAAAGTGATGTCAACGTCAAAAATAATTGATGCAATACAATAAAATCACGAGACAAATCTTTCGTGTCTGAAATTCTTCCTCAACGCCATAAAAAGAAATTTTGTATCGAATCATTACTGCCAATAATGACCTTATATCCATGGTGACAATGTCCATGATAGAAGCATAAATACTAGGTTTTTTCTAGAAAACGAAAACCAAGAATAACAATAACAAAAACAACTTTCTTTGTTGTTACAAGAATAGGAACGAATAAAGATTGTATTACAATAACAAAAGTACCTAGGGAAACCACGAAATATGAAACAATAACAACAAATTAAGGATAAGTTTCTAGAAGTTACCAGGCTGAAAATAAATGAAGCGTAAATAAAGTGAAAAGTAACATTGTTATTCTTAAATTTTATTAAAATTGATTTCTAAAATAAAAGGATCGTGCAAAAAAACTGATAATGCCGTGATATCGATTAAAATGCATTGTCAGATTTAAATAACTATAGGACCATAGAAATGCACAGAAGACTTATGTTTTCAAAAAATCTGTTCAAATCCAGCCACTAGGATGGCATTTAAGATGTCGAGGTGAATTAAAAGAATATCTAGAGACATGCGAAACAGAAATGGTAATGGCGAAACGAAACAATTCTTAAAAACTATAATTGACAGCAAAGTATAGTTAATTCAATTGATAAGTTGACAGTATTGGCCTTAAAATTGTTTATTTACACAAAGAATGAAACACTTCCTTACTACTATGATTTCCTTCTTTACTTTTTTGGCCTTAAAATAATTAAATTTCAATAAAATTTATTTAAAGAAACAAGTAGAGCAAATGAAACAAAATCAAATAAACGAATATTAATTAAAAAGAAACATTTTAACATTTCCGGCATAAAATATGAATTCACATACACGTAAACACATACACACGCTTATAGAAAAACCAAAAAAATATATAATTTGCACCTGGCTAGGCTTAATACCAAGTATTTAAACTTTAGAAAAGAAAAAGAAGTCGAAAGAATAAACATTTTTGATAGAGAAAGAAGAAAATACCAAAATTTACAAGTCTGTACGGAAAATTAAAATACAAAAACAAAAACTACCAACACTTTCAATAACTGTAGTAATAATAAACAAAATAACAAAGAAAACCAGAGCATACAAATTCAAAACATTAAAAGAGAAATTCACCTACACTTCCATACATGCGTGCATGCATACACAATCACAGGCTGCAACAAAACAAAGAGGGAAATTGTTGTTCTTTTTTTTTAGGTTTCAATTAAAATGAGGTTGACTTGAGGTGAACTAATTACAAAACAACAACAACAGCATAAAATGGCAACAGAACAATAGCTCTCTTAATATATTAGTACATTGGAGAGAGAATTTTTTTAATGAGTTTGAAAATAAATTCACCATACCTTCAAATCATCCGTTTTTGTATGCGGATGTAGGAGAGAAGGAGAAAATTACTCATGTTGTAAGAGATTGCACATATTAGAAGCAAATTAAAAAATTTTTGGAGAAGAGCCTAGTTTTTTATTTGAGTTTTTTTTTGTTTTTTTTTTTTTTTGTTTTAAGTTTCTTATCTCTTAAACAGCTAGACAGATAAAAATTTAACATGGCTAGAGGTGTATTTTAATTTTAGAAACAAAAACGAAATATACACCAAAAGAGTAAGAAAGAATAGAAAAGAGCATAAAGAATTGGATTTTTTTTTTTTTTTTTTGTGGAAATCAGGAAGGATAAAACAAAAAAAAAATATATTCGTAGCATGAATACAAAAACAAACTTGTTTAAATTGTATTTGTTTTGTTTTCTTTCAGCTGCACAGACAGAAATAAAAAAAAATAAAACAAAAACAAAACAGAAACGCAATAAAAATAATAAAAAAAAATATAAAAACTGAATTAAGAAGAATTGAGAAAAATAAAAACAAAAACAGCAAGGCAAACTGGTTCATGATAACAGAGGCTGAGACACACAAACAAATAGACGACAGACGGACACCGTAACAAAAATAAATGCAGCAATCATTGAAATACTTAAAAAAAAATTATAATAAAAACAACAACAACAACAACAATAAAATTATAAACATTAATATGATGGCAAACAAATTAACAAAAAAAACACAAAGACGGAAGACACGTAGGTATTGGTAAACACAAGAGAAAAAAAAACACGACAAAAAATATAAAACAAAACAAAATAAATGCAAATAAAATAACAAAATTTAGGTTCCAATCGAAATAAATTTAAAAAATGCAAAAAAAAAAAAGAAAAACAAAATATGTGCTGCCAACAACAACAGTATTTAACACGGGCGTGTACAAAAATACATTGAAAAAAAATGTCTCTCAAATTCTATCTGATTTTTCATTATCTCAAGAAAGAAACCAAAAACCGTCTCACTCTCGCCAAATCTCAAATCAATACACAAACAAAAACAAAACAAAACAAATATCATGAGATGGACAGTTAAATGCTCATACAAAAACAAAGACTATACACATGCACAGCTTAGCAGACACAAAGTGAATAGACGTTTCGATAGACAACACAAAACAAAACAAAACAAACCATAATAAATAAAACAAAAAAAAAAAACAAATACAATAACAAAAAGTTCATGTGTAAAAATCACCTACACTACACTAACTAAAGCATGCATGCAAGAGAAATAAGTAACAACAAACAACAATAACTTTACCATTAGTGGTGGTGGTGGTCAAAGAACATAATATTTCCAACATATTCAACACTTTCTGTACATGAAGAGTGTTTGCAACAGGGCGTAGTAAAATAAACGCTCATTTGGAAACAATAGATTCTGTCTGGCATATCGAATTAAAACCTTACTGGTATCCACATAAACTCGAAAAATATGAATTAATAACCATAAAAAAATGTGATTTCTGCATAATAAACCAACAATTGTTAAAAATTTGGTCATTTTTATTAGAATATGCGATGCAATTCTTAATATTTATGTAATCTATTCCTGAGGCACAACTATTGCCGGAAGAACCAAACCAAACCAAACCAAAAAGCAGTCCAAGAGGTATTTGTAGAGCTTCACAGCCCATCATGCTGGCTGTATTTAAGTGCCTTTTATCGGTCTTTGTAGAGGGCTCAGCTACTGTCAACTGACTTTCAGATCTCTAAGTCTCTTAGGCTACTATTGTTGCATTGGTTAAGGTCTGCATTAGTTGTAGAAATTAAGTTTTATGGCTTTACAAAGTTTGAGGCATGGAACTACACGATTTACTCAGCAGAGAGTTGTTCTAAGGCTAGAGCCAGTGCTGTATCTTCGTGATACCACAAACTAATATCCAGTCCGGTAATCAAAAGCAAAGGACACAATCAGACCTAGTAATACGACATGTGACCGAATCAGAAATTGTTTTGTACTAGCCCTGATCAATTCATCAGAGTTCTGAAAGTAATAGCATGGCTGATGATTATAATAGAGGGAGAATATCGAATATAATGGCTACATCACTGGTAGCGTCACTCATAACCAATGTAAATCATGGACTAAGGATGTCAGAGAAGATTTTACTTTAGCAGAATTTACTGGAACTCGTGTTGGCTGTTTTCGCAGTTTATCCTTTCATGTTAGAAAACTAGACCTTAGGCTTTATGACTTTTGTATGCTGAAATGACATGGAGGAGCGTGGAGCCTTAAGCACTTAATTCTTCTGTCATTGTCCAGCGCTGATAGCAAAGGTTTCTTTGGAACTACTGTACGGTGTCTGTGGACCAATATAGATTGCGTGTAACTAGTATAGCTAAAATAGAAATAAACAAGGTTGTCACTAATGCAGTTCGATTACTTCATTCTCATTTACTTTAAATTCATCTCCTGTTCATCGCATCTAACCTAACTTAAACTGTAGGACACAAAGCTGAAACCCTAAACGAAATGTGTTGCAAATATCACTTCAAAATATCCCGCAAAAAATCTAAAAACTC
>QOCX01000788.1:0-20470 GCA_005959815.1 Sarcophaga bullata
GAATAGAATAGAATAGAATAGAATAGAATAGAATAGAATAGAATGGAATAGAATAGAATATAATATAATAAAATATAGTATAATATAATACAATATAATATAATACAATATAAAAAAATATTATATAATATAAAATAATATAAAATAATATAATATAATATAATATAATATTATATAATATAATATAAAATAATATAAAATAATATAATATAATATAATATGAAATAATATAATGTAATGTATATCATCTATAGACGAAAGATCAAACATCAGTTCAAATATCTTGAAAAAAATTCTTTGTGTTACTAATTGCCACGTACAAGCTTCTAAAACTTATTATTCGGTTATCAACGTAGATAGTGTGAAGTTTGGCTATAGCCATGACTATAGTATTGTAATGTATGTAATGTATCCATGTACATATTTAAGTATGTTTCTCAACTAAGATAGAAATGTGAATCTATCTGAATATTCTATCAAAGGAACTTAAATGTAATATTTTGTCTTTTTAAAAGTTGTCCTTTTTTAAGAAATATGCCAATACTTACTCCTAGTGCCCTGTGGTAGGAAGAGACATAATGTATTGATAGTTATGGGTCGTTTCGGTTGAATGTTCATGAATATAATCTTCCAGTAGGATCTGCTATACTATTGTCTCGTATCCCTAGAGACAACGATGTTTTTCGCGATTCAATGATTATACGAGTTGGATCTACTAATCCCATATTTTGCTGGTCCGAAACCCATTAATCGCATGTTCTGTTATTGGGCAGATTAATTGCCTATCATTGCCTGGCATTTAATATCTGTCAGTAGGAAAAAATTAAATTTTTTTACCCATACATTAAGGAATAAAAACAAGTGTTCCACGACCCGGTTAGGGGCCTTACGATTCACACGGAATTGGTAACAATACAAACATGACCCTAGGCGCAACTTCCTATAGTTTCAAAAATTTGCGACCTGTGAAACAGGCGGATGAAGAAGGTCACATCTCCAAATGTTGGATCAGTTTTCTGAGAAATGTAATAGGTACTCTTACAGGGCTTAGCAAGAAAACCTACTTGGTTGGATGAACAACCGCCTGTAAATTATGGTCTTATATGTAAGAACTAGTGCCTACATAGCACCTATATAGGGACTCTTTACTTATGAAAGTAAATTTAACCTACATGGAACACATGGAAAACAGTAGGTTTTGCGTAAGTCAACTCCTGAGTTTTTGCCTAACAATACTCATGCTATTTTTAAGCATGGGTGAGTGCCGGTACTGGTGGGGGATGTGTTTCCAGTGCACGAGTAGGGTATGTTCATTATATAGACAGTAAAATGAATTCATCCAATAATATTTGGGCATTTAAAATGATATATGAAGCAATGTGGCGATAAGTTAAATATATTGGACACATTTTTTTCCACCAGAACAACAAATCGAAGCACTTTGTGAAACTGTAGCTTATGCATAGTTGTTCAAAACTACTCCAAACACCGGCACAGGCCTCTGATCTCAATATTATTGAGCATGTTTGTGAAAAACTTGCCCGTAAACTCTATAAATCTAGTATCAGCAATTTGGACCAGTTGAAACAATTTATTAGGCGAGAATGGAAATACATTACCCCGGTATTTTATGCCCATCTCATGCAGTCAATGCCTCTGGATTTGACATGAAATTTGTTAATATTGTTTCACTTTTATGTTTTAAAAATATTTTTAAATTAAAAATTCTAAGTATTATACATTATTTAAAAGTTTCTTGAATTATCTATAAATCCGTATCAAAATTTTTTTGAAATATTTCCAATGAAAAGGAAAATCGCGATTTGAATAATGTCATACCTAGTGTGAAATTATACGTTTGAGACACTGTATACAGTAATCAACTCACCCAATGTCAGAAAATTTCTCAGAGGTACTCGTATTTACTATCGATACTGGAGCGTCGCATTGAAGGAAAGGTAGATGCGAAACATTGGGTAATATAAGACTGCTCACAGCAACTGGAGAGTATGCCGCAGACGACGGTAAGATTGCGGTTGGAGTCAAGATAGCCAACATGTATGTGATGATGAGATTCTCAAGAATTTGTTGTGTGGCTCGCAGTTTTTTCATAGTCAGTCCCAGGGAAAAATCTTTGCTAGAAACCCATATGCGCGGATATGGAATAGGCGGCATTTTTGCACTGGAAATTGGGGAAATTGAGAGAAAAGAGGCACAGGTTACTATAGCCGAGAACAAGTACGTGTGGGTCTAACACTTTCTGCTAAGAACAGACCATTCCGCGCTCAGACACGTTGGATCGAACGCCTCGATTTTAGTATCGAGCATAGATTTGGTACGAAACACAATAATGCGGATGTGTCAAGACGAAGAGGAAAGAATTCGGCTAACAAGAATAGAAAGAGAAGTGGGCTGGTCCACAGCACGAAGAAACAACCCCTTTTATAAGCATAAAAGCGAAGGAAAAGGACATACGGCCAGCTCGCAACGAGATATCTGTTAAAGGGCTCAACGGAACAGCTTTAAACCGTCGGACGTGTGTTAATATCGCAATTGGAAGAACGCAGGCGACAAAACATCAACCAACCTGACAGTAGTATCGTCCTCCAAGATGACAGAATTTTTAAATCAGTCCCAAATGGTCCTAATAGAGGTCACCTTGGAGTAACCAAAACTCTGTCAAAAAGCCGTAGCAGATTCGATAGCGAAGTGCGCCCAATGTAATGCAGCCAAAGATCCAGCAAGGAGGAGCTGAGGATGGCTTCGATAACAATGCTCTGCTGTATCATTCGAACCGATGGATATATTCCTTATATATTCCAGCAATAGATGATAGGTCGTATTACGCGTGAAGTAAGGAGGATCCCAGTGAGTTACACAATTTTGGGAATTAAAGTGGCCAGCGATAAAGTGAAAGTTAAATATGTTCGACCAGTTAATACTGAAGCTTTAAAACATATCCAACTGGTTCTACTCTACAACACACAACGGAAGAAAGGATTATCTCCCAAGTTGCAGACCCATCAAAAAGGACCTTACAAGGTAATCAAAAGTTTAAATGACTTCCATAGTGAAAGTCGTCAATTTGTAAAGATTGGCGAATTATAGTAATAATGTGTCTGTTCAGAATGAACAGGCATAGAGCGAAGAACGATACTGTTACTTTATTCTGGTGTTGAGCCTGAAAACAAGATTTGTATTAAAAGGTGAGTGTTATTGGTTTTAAGTAACGAAAGGTTGATCTTTGGTTAAAAGGATAGTTAATGAAATTGAAGGCTGAGTCTTATCAGTTAAATTATTACTTAAATAAATAAGAATTTATTAAATAAAGAATTTATTTAAATAAAAAGACAAACGACAACCAAAAGTAAATAATTTTTCTATTTTAAATAATTCGTTTCTCTGCAATTTCACATGGAAAATAATGTGATATAAAGTAATTGCTACATCAAGAGTGAGAGACAAGACTACTTCTCAGTGTTCCGTTTTGTCGTCTTTCCTATGGAAATTGGCGAAACTAGTAATGAGTCTTATACGACTATTGCATTGTAGATGATTTTGCTATAGCTGTAAGCATATTAGTTCTAATCGACTGAAGACAGCACTCAGAAGGTTGAGTTGCTGACGTGTACACAATAATCTTAATGTAAATCCAGTCAAAATAAATCTAATCCTAATCCTAGTCCTATGACTTGCAGTATTCTGGAGTACTGCGGTTACTGTCTCAAAAAGAGAGACACTGCAGCTCTGAAGGTACAATACCTGAATGAAGAAAACAAATTCACATCGGGCTTGAATATTCATGCAACGATGTGCAGAACATCCACTGCTCTTTATATTTTTAGGAAAGCTGTAGTATTTTCCATATTTTGAATGAAGATAAGTGGATCATTTTAGTCACAAAAACTTAACATCCTACTTATCACTCACTGATCATCGATGCACTTCGAACTATTCCGATTAAGACCTTAAACTGGCAAGCTATTGGTATAATGACTAAGATGAAAATCGCCCGAAAGATTCCTAGACAGGTGTTCCGTGGAAAGTTTGACTGACATATCGTCTGTGGTGCAGTCTCTATTACAACTCTCGGTATAATACTGACTAACGACTAACTGGCAACATTGTCTTCGTTCTTGAAACAACTTGTGCTTGTTATTTCCACTAGAAAATACGAAGCTATACATTTTCTACTCTCTAAACTAAACAGATTGGCCTTAAAACTGGTATGCCAAATTGTTCTAGATTTTAAAACTGTATGAAACGATAACATCACAACGACAATGAACATAAACTCCAGTGCAACTCTTGTTGGGGGACAATTATATCAGCATAGATGTTGTCTACAGTTCATCATTCAAAAATGATTTTCGCCTTTAGATCCGCCATTCTCCTTCTCTGTTTGGTTCTCTCCAGAAAAAAGAGATCAGACTGAGATCAATGCGAATTGACATGTCGAAAACAAGAGAAAAGGCTCGATTCTGCATTACATGAACAGATGTTATGATAAGTGTGTAGAACAAAGTCTGTACGAAAGCCTTTATTTTAAAGGTACAAATACAAAAACTATTGGTTAAATTCTTGCAGATAAAAGTGAATACTTGCGAAAGCCTCTAAAATACCGTTGGGATGGTCAGATATGCCGCAGTGCTAAAACGGTAAACTTGACATACAGGCTCTGATAGGCAAATGACAATTCGGATAAAAACATCAAGGGATACGGGATCATTCTGAAGTGTAAAAAGTTCATTAACAATTACAGTAGGTGGTTACCGAAAATGAAAAAGCATATATTCTCGATCATGGAGCTAGCGTATCACATAAGTTTGCTTAATCCAATGTATTTCATTGCATTGTAGACCAACCTCCGAAAATGGAATAAAAAAGAACCATCGTAGATTGTGGAATAATATCATCTTCTTACACCTAAGTGAACGCTAGTTCAATGTCACATGCCCTAATATAATATCTCAACACTACTGACTTAATCACACTTAATGTAGGTAGCAAGCCAGCTTTTATTAACAAAATTAGTGTTGGATATAACAGTCTGCTTTGATAAACTTATAGACGTGATCCAAGAATGGCGGGTCCTCGGTGAATATTCCTTCTCCGATCTCCCAGCATACAGGACATTGCTGATAGAGTCCAATACATACTGACGGTCTATTTAAGTCTTTCAGAGAAAGTTGTCCACGTCGAGAAAGGAAATCTTCTCAGGGCAAACCCTGGGTAACAGGGAAGATTCGAAGAAATAGGTCGAAAGACTTTTAAATAGGGAGAAACGTAAAATATCACTCGAAGAGTGAAGAGTACACATAGACAGCTTTAAGTACGTATCAAAGATAACGAAATTCCTATCCAAAATCCACATCCAGACTCAAGCACTAACAGATAATTCACGCAAACGCATTTATACAGCAGAGGAATACCTGCGTCTGTTGATTAACTCCCATTTTCACGCAACATCGATAAAAGCGTCATATGTGTAGCAAAGACATGGTTAAAGATGCGATTACAATATTTTCCCCTTTTAAGACGGCAGGGCACTTCTACAAAATGTGGTGGACTGCGTATCAACTCATCTTGTAGCAATTTACAATGCCTGCCTAACATATGCATATACACGTAAAAAAGGCAGGACGTATTGACGTGGTCTAATATAAATGCAGGGCATACGATGAACACATCGAAACGATGGAGCACTTATTGTGTCATTGCCCAGCTTTCGTAGGAGCACGATCCCAATATTGTGGGGATGGTACTTTATCGAACATAACTGATCTCACACGAAAGGACTGGGAAACTTATAGAAGATACAGACTTAGAGAATAAGGTGGTGTTCCAAATTATGAGCGTACAATAAACCTACATGACAGCTTAGGTGAATGTCAATTAGCATGAGACACTTGGTTGGTCACATTTTCTGAACTGAGATGATCTCATTTTCTGAACTGTATGAAAGTCGTGTAGAATCTATCAAAGGCCTTAAAGTCAACTGACAATCTGATACAGATGTCAGTTTATCCCGTTTTGAGGAATGCCTGTCGACAAAGAAATATAATGACGAAGCAAGGAAACTGCGGTAGGTTACGATGCAGGGATATGTACTTCGGTCTGCCAATATTGAGGCGAAGTCCATATGTAGGTGCAATCAGACTCAAATTTGTGCGCCACTGTGATATCCTTTTTGCCTGTTTTTCTCTGAATCAATTATCATTTATAAGTGAATAACAATATTATTCTTGCTCTGGGTTAATGACCAGTATTGATCAAAGAAGAATCATTCTTTCTTAAGATTTCGGAAAAATGGACGAATCGATTTCAAAATCTTCTAATGCGTATTATAATTTTTTCCTTTTGGAAATAAAAATAAGGGTGTGCCAAGTATTAATTTCCTTGATTGTTTTGAGCCATGCAAACATCAGACAAAGATTCCTTAGTTTGTCAACAGAAGTCATGTCGCTAGGCATGATGTAATAATTAATTCCTACAGACTAAACTGAAATGCTTTCTTTATTAAAAAAGTTACCAAGTCATAAATAATGTAATGTTTTAGTTTTTGAGAATATTATTTATTATAGACATGTTGTCTAACTGGTTACGTAGTATAAGTTTTGTTGTTTTTTATAGAAAATTATTGTAAATTAATTATTGTAAAAATACATTTGACGCCATCAAGTTTAATAATCAAAAAAAAAAAAGACCGGTCATTTTACCGTCACTAAAGATGTCTCAAAAAACGATCATTTTACCGTCACTAATGATGTATCAAAAGACCGGTTATTTTACCGTCACTAATGATGTGCTGTTGTAAACGCAACTCTACAGCTGAAAAGTACTATAAAATGTTATTTATGGACTAGTAAGTGAATCTTGTATGTGTAGTTTTGGTCATTCATTTCTTGTAGGGAGGTTTTCATTTGTGTAATCATATTTTCAAGTATATGGCATTTTAGCGTTTTAGCTTATAGTCTGGCATCGTTTCTAAAGTACATGAATGGCGTTTTTATTTAGTATACACAGAATACATAAGTTGTTCAGTATGTGTATTTTTTTTATTGCAAAGTTTTCTGCAAAATATCGTTTGTGAAACTGTAATTAGAGAAAATTGTATACCGATTCGCTTTTTTTAATAAATGTGAATCAAAAGAATTTAAAAATGAAAATTGTGAATTTATTTTGTGATGCTCTAGTAAAATAACAATAAATATTCTTTAAAAATAAAGGAAGCGTCGATATACAATAGAATTAAAAGGTGTTAAAGGTATCATGTTAGTAGCTGCAAACACTGCTGGGCAGCAACAATTAGAAAAAACGCCAACATTGTCATTAAATACGACCCCAAATTGTCTGTCAAGTGCATGTGCTAAGACAAATAATACATCAACAACCAGTAGCAATAATAATAGTTTGTCTCCAAACAACTTGGTCATTATGTCATCTGTTCATGATGTGTCTACCCCAACTACCGCAGCTAATGTATCACCAACTAGCAATAATAGCAGTAGTGGAAACAATAAAAGCAATAATAACAACGGTGGGCAGAAATTTGAGGCACCATACGGATCGAATGTAACATCTCCTTGCAACAGTGGTATGAGTATACTATTAATAAATTTCATATTCAGATCTGTATATAATCAATCCTTGAGTTGATTATCTTCTTCAAATAAACAAACATTTTAATATACACATTCATATGAGTGTATGAATACAATTATGCCTAATATTACTGGGTTTAGTGTTGTTATAATCAATTTGATTTTCATTGCAACGAATCGCTACAGGATAAAGCACCAAACTAAAAATTTAAACATTATTTATTTATATGAATTTTCTTGCATTTGTAGACCATCAAAATACAATAAGCATGAATATTTACCAGTTTCGAAGCAGTTAATCTTAGAAATCTTTAAGGCTACTTTTATAATTTGGATTTTCGAATTAGGTTAAAATTCGCCAAGATAATTTTCCATTAAGTTTTTTCTTTTACAATCAGATACCTTAAAATAATCAAACGTTCGAATATAACTTTAGAAAAAAACAACATATTAAAGAATTATACACAAAGAAATTTAAGGTTGAGAAAAAGTTCAAAAGAGCTAAATAACAGTTAGTTATTACGTTACTTGCCTCTTTTTTATTTTGCCGAATCAGTTATGCATGGATGCTATACCTCTTCAATTTTTCGCCAAAAATTGCCCCAACGTAACCGTAAGGAGACTAGCCGGTGTCAAACCTAGAATGTAAGTTGAGATGGATTTTAACCCTTAACATGACACTTCTACTTACTTAAGGCGCCAAAAACTGTTTTATAATTTTTATTACTATTACTGTTGCTATATTTACTAGCAATCAAGCAATTTAGTTACTTGTGATGCGTTAAGCGTTGTGCAATGTCTATTCTGTTTGTATCCTCTGTTCCGCTATTTTTTTCCGGTTATCAGATGTGAAAGTCGTGTAGAGCAATGGGACTAGGACCCAACCCCAGGGGCTTCACTGCTTTTGGCTGATGAAGTTTCGGTATTAATGGCAACCTTCTTGAATTTAATGGCAAACTTCTTGAATTTACAACTTTGGTAATTGAAGGACTTATTGCAGGTAAACAAACTGACGTCATTTATATTGATTTAAGTAAAGCATTTGACAAAGTAAATCATAACTTACTCGTTCATAAGCTTTATCAATTTGGTTTTAGTTCATCATTACTAAACTGGATTAAATCGCAGTGCGTTAAATTCAGGAACACGCAATCGAACTTTATTGATGTACTGTCAGGCGTACCACAGGGTAGTCATCTTGGGCCGCTCCTATTTACTCTTTTTATAAATGATCTCCCTTCTGTTATCAAAAACTCAAACACATTAATGTATGAAGACGATGTCAAAATATTTTTATCATTTAACAACATTGAGGAGCAAGTACTTATACAAGATGATATTAACAATTTAACATCTTGGTGTAGTACTTATTTATTGGAACTGAATGTTAGAAAATGTAAATATATGTGCTTCACTAGATCATCTCCAACCAATGGATTTTATAAAATGAATGGTGCTGTTCTTGAACAAGTTAATACCTTTAACGATTTAGGAATAATTTTCGATTGTAAATTGGACTTCAGAAATCATATTACAACAACTGTTAGTAAAGCTACATATATCCTGGGATTTATCAAACGATGGGCTAAAGAGTTTTCTGACCCTTACGTGACTAAACAATTATTTACCACACTGGTTCGCCCAATTCTTGAATATGGATCTGTAGTATGGGACCCTCAATATGCTGTATATTCTGATAAAATCGAATCAGTTCAAAGACAGTTCTTATTATTTTGTCTTCGTGGTTTACAATGGGATCCTAATGTAGTTACCTTATGAAAAACGCCTAGCACTCATTAAATTAAAATCTTAAGAAAGCCGTCGTATAATGCTAAATGCTGTCTTTCTCCTGAAGCTGTTTAATGGTGTTATCAACTCCCAATTTCTTCTGGAAAAACTTTACATAGGAGTACCTGATCGTCCAACAAGATACTATAATTTCAAAAAAATGAAATATTACACAACTAACTATTCGAACTTCGATCCATTTCGTAGAATCAGTAATGACTTTAATAATCTCTACCCTCATATAGATTTTAACAAAAGTTTTGAATCCATTAAAAAAGATTAAAACAATTAAATAAATAA
The DNA here is from genome assembly GCA_005959815.1 of Sarcophaga bullata. Lineage (NCBI taxonomy): Eukaryota > Metazoa > Arthropoda > Insecta > Diptera > Sarcophagidae > Sarcophaga > Sarcophaga bullata. The sequence goes on from QOCX01000788.1 coordinate 9,693, forward strand.
AAAAATTAATAAAAAAAACCTTGAACATTATAGACCCTATAAAGTCATCAATTAAAATTTAAATTTAAAATTCACTCTTGTAATTCGATTTGATTATAAATTTTATATCTTTTCATTATATATTAAATAAAAACATGAACCTAATACGATAAGAAAAATGAAAATTATTAGCAAGTGCTCTCTCAAATCTCTCCCGAAGTAATCAACAACCTAGTGGAATCGATGCCAAGACTATTGCAAGGTATAATGGAATCGAAGGGAAAGCAAAAAATACTAAATCCTCTTAAATTATTTTAATACTTTTTACAAGTTCTTTTTCGCATACTTTCAAATTTTTTGTATATTTTTGTTACTGTAAGAACTTTCTTGTTTGTTCAAAAAACACGAGAAATTAGTTATTTAAAAAATAATCTTGCATGTACAGTTTCTTTTGGTGCCTAATGTATATATATGTATATATATGTAGAGTATATGAATGTAAATAGTATATGTATTTACAGTTGTTTCTGGTGAAAACAGATCATAATGCTCTGAAAAAATTCACAGGAGCTCGGGCAAAGTTCAGACTAGTTTTTGTTTCGTATACGAAATGTATTTTGTACTTGACCACATTTCCGTCTTTTTATTGTTGAATTCATGAAAATTTGAGTTTTTCCTCCCTTAAAAAAATTCTGTATTCGGTTATCAGGTTTCACGTACTGTTGTTAAACGAGGTCTTTCGTCTTTACATACATACCTTATAAATATTGCCTTAACTGAATATTCAACAAATTCTTGATTTTTATATTGATTTCTTCAGTAAAAATTCTTTTTGTGATATTATGTTTTAGTCATTATTTAAATTTATATTTGAAACTCAGAATTAAAGTTTTCGGATAAATTTTTTAATAATTTTTTAGAGAAACTCGTATGAAAATGTGAATTCACTTATTTCTAAAAGCCTGTAATTAAAAAATAGCTCATATAGTGTATGAAAATTATATATAAAATGTAATTGAAGAGCTGGAACACTGTTTTAATTTTAAATCTTTTAATCACTACTGAATATAGCATATACACTACTCCACAAAGTCGTACTATAATCCGTGCTAGGAAAACATACAATAACATAAAATTAATCCTCGTATCATAATTAATCAATTTATTTTGATGGAAACCCACTCTTTGCACTATGAGTGATAATTTGTTATAGACAATATAGAGTGATTATTAGTTAGATTTTTATATTTATATATAATGTAAATAAATATTTGGTGGAGCTGATATACCCCAAATGGAAAGAAAATAAGTATTCACCACAGTATTGTTTCACGTATCATGAACTGTTTCAAAATTTCATCCTTTTTGTCCACTTTACATTGAGGTGCTGGTAGCACGTAAAGCACGAAAGATCGAAATCTAAGATATAATTTATTTATTTGAAAAAGTTCCTTTTGTGTCTGCAATTCTACTGTTTTTCAATTAATTTTAAATGTTACAACCAGAACTATTCAAAAACGAGTTGTGAAGGATGACTTAAAATCACATAGAAGCACAGAAAAAAATGTTAAAAAACTAGAAAACCTAGGTTTGAAATCTCAAAAAATAATATTACTACCATCGAATCTAAAATACAAATGATTAATCAATACTAAATTAGATATGAGCAAAATCTATATAAATTGGACAAAATTAGATAAAAAGTAGAAAAATAAACCTGACAGGTATTTTTTGTTTAAAACTATACTTTTTTCATTATCTTCAAGGTATCTAAAATGTGTATGTAGTCTTTAGGGTCCTTATATAGTTTTTCATATTACTTCTGGCTGAGTTCTTTTATAAAAACACGAATAAATTTTTAACGTAAAATCAAATAGTTGCTCGAGTTCTACATGTGAATTATTATATATTTAAAATACACTGAATTAAATGTTGACATTAGCTTATTAGATGCTGAGTAAATAATCAAAATAATGGACGTATTAAGTTGGACTTAAGTTGTTTTGATTAATTTTAGCCCGATTGGGTTGAGTTTTATATTTTGTACGCACACAGAACAGAACTGCCAATATATTATATGTTTCATACAAAATTGAATTGATTTGCCCATATAAATCATGTGAAATTTGTATATCCTTTAAAATCTCTGATTTTCCGTACAATTTTTTCGAAGTGAGGAAGAAAACTAAAAAATAATTTGGTTCAGCTTAATGTATTATTATCATGATTTAGCATTTTTAGTTTGATCAATTGATGAATTGTTAATTTATTCTTATTTTTATACATATTTATTTACTATTTATTTAAATGATATTAAGCTTGTATAAATATAATATAGGAGCAACAGTTTTTAGAGTATTTAATTAAAATTTTTGTAATTAGTTTCGATATATAAGTAAAAATGGAGTTGATATTATCCACAAAAAGTACATGAATTAGATTGAGACGGTTATTATAAAGATATTTAGTTTGAAGATTTCTTAGATTAGATGTTGATGAAAGGCGTTCAGCGGTAACTATTGGTCAACAGTATATACATTTGTTTTTACAGCTTCCCAGTATCAAAAATTTTTTTATATTTGTAGTAGTTTTGCTTTCCTTGTATATTTTTGGAATCCTTGATCCAATATCTATCCGTCCCCCAAAGGCCGAAATCTGCACCTTTTTAAATATCGAATTTTTCATGATTTATATAGAGCATTTTGTTTGCGCGGTTCACCCGACCTTAACGAAAACGGTTTTGGAATCCGTGATCCAATAGCTATCCAACACACTAAGGCAGAAAACCTCACCTTTTTAAATTTTATCGAATTTTTCACGATTTGTATAGAGCATTTTTTTGCTCATATAAAAAGTTAGCTTAGTCAGCTATATCTCCGCTCCCAAGGTTGACTCGACCGTAACGAAAACTGTTTTGGAATCCTGGATACAGTAGCTGCTATCCAATAGATCAGAAAACCGCACCTTTTTAAATTTTATCGAATTTTTTACGATTTGTGGAAGGTATATTTGGTAAAAAATACTTGATTTTTCAACTTTGTTATCTCCAATAAGCAAATTGTTATTTTCATTAATTTTTTGTTTTTTGGAAAATTCAAAGGTTTAGCTTTGTTTTCGTTTCATTTTTCTACTCTTTATCACTATTTTTGCGATTTTTGATCGACTTTTTTCCTCCCTTTTCCAAATTTTTCGATTATGTTAACTTAACAGTATCTGTTAACACAACATTCACTGTAAAAAAGAATATAACTTTCGTAGCTAACTTCACACACATCTTTTTTTTCATAGAAGAGATAATAGAGAATCGTTAGATATGGTTTCTGTAAATTTTTTTGAAACATTGAATTTTACATTGATATCCAATAATAAGGCGTATTAGTATAAGGTTAGGAATCTTTTAAAAATGTCCGGTTTTCCTGCGAAAGTACAGAGCTTTAACATGGAATCACGTTTTTGAGTAGTTGCGAAAGCAAATAGCTGCAGTTCGAAGACTTTATGACATTGTCGTGTTTGATGTTTCATGAAAAGGTTTTATTGGTTAAATCATTGTCAACTTTCGATTTCAAAAGATTCCAGTTGGCTTTTTTAAGATTAAATTTTCATTCCCATTATTTGCAGAGATGTTAATGTTTGTTGTTATAATATTATTCTTGAAAAATAAAGATTGTTGTAAATGTCATTAAGAGTTTTACATAATATAAATAGTAGAATAGAAGCAGAACAACGGGATATATATCAATGTAAGTTGAATTGCCGCCAATTATAACACACACATTATTGAGATTTAATTAATTTTCCATTATGGTTCCTCTTAGAATATTTGTATGTGATCTCCATTAGATGTTCTAGTTATGAGTATCTCTCAGTAAAATAACATGTGGGTTCTTTTCTGGATGTATGTAAATTGAAATAATTGTAAGCTTAATATTAAGCGCTATGTCCACTTACTGCTTAATTGGCCACTAACAACCCGATTAACGAATTTCGGCCTGCTGTTAGACATCATTCCAAGCGCCCCTGCTATAGAGGTTTGTGTTTGGTTTTCATTGGATGTCATTTTACGTGGTGGGTTCCAAGCCCTACTCACAAGCTAAATTTTGAGTCCAGGGGATTGGACTTCGCTGCACGCATTAGTTAACGTCTAGCTAGTATGCCGTCCTGGAGGGGCCACATGAACGATGCGTGTTTACTTGAATACAACAATACAAGGTCGCCACCCAAAATGTCTATTAAAATGTTTAAAATTCTATAAGAAATGTCAACGCTCTTGTGGGGAATGTAATTCCGAACAAATAGTCTAATCCCGTTTCCTGCTGAAATATTTGTTGGATAGTTTTCTAGATAGCAAATAAATTCCCTAGGTGGTATTATGGTCCAGATGTAGATCTTGTTCTTTTAAAATAACTTCAAAATCAATATCATTATTGAAATATCCTTTTATATTTCGTTGAAGTATATTTAAGGATGTCATACAAAATATTAAAATTAATGTAATAAGTTACCCTTTAAGATACTGTTATGTGATCATGTCTTCATCTGCATCTATTGCGAATAGTCTATGAGAAAACGTGCTCTTTTCCGTCATTAGGTGTATCTTTTGAAATTCGTTTGATAATAGTTAGTTGGTACAGCTTTGGCTAGATTGGCAATCTTTGGCCGAATTGGAATCGTGTAGTTCCGGAACGTAGACCCGATTGCCGATTTGATTTTTATTTTCTTCTTATATTATTAAAGATACTGACTTATGAGTATATATCGTTTTGAAAGTCAGATTGTAATTCATGCTATATGGTTTCTACTTGTGTATTGTTGTGATATTATTTTCATTTTGAAATAATATCGATTTTTTATTTAAGACCGTAACAATATCAGGTAATACAGGTTTGCCATTGTGTTGGAATAACAGAAAGATAAGGTGTAATTTTTATTTGAAAAAACTATGTATTTATGACCAGTGTAATAAACTATTCGGTCCCTTTTTTTATCTCAAGAATTTCTCTGTAATTTAGTTAAGTATTCTTCGTTTCAATCATACTTCAGTAAAATCATATCAATAGTCAATCGATCAGGAACATCACGAAAAATATGCAACAGTCACAACATTCTTATCAGGATCATACTATATTGAGTTGAGAAGATTAGAACTTAAGTTTTAAAGGTAGAGTCCCAGTTATTTAATTTAATCTAGAGTTAACTCGTGAAATTTGCATTTTATCAGAATATATGGAGTTCTAAAGCCTCGTAAAGCTAGGAAACCGACACTTTAAAGTAATACTGCAAAGCTTCTACACCTATACGAATTGGATTTTGTAATATTAGGGAATCAAAAGCAGACTGAATACGATTATCTTTATATTCTAAAATAAAATACATGTATGATAAATACAGTAGAATAGATTCTAAACTGAATTGTCAAATCATTGAATTTCTACATAATATTGATACCATCATAGTACCACTTAAGAATAAAATTTTTCATTCATGTTCTGCTCTTCTCTACATATTAAAAGTCTCTTTTATAATAAATATTTGTCAACTACATTCCATACCTACTTAAATCGATTGGTGGTTTAAACTAAGATATAATTACGTAAGATTAGGTAAAACTCATAAAATGCCTAAACCTATAAAAGTTTAACATTACTATTTGCAACATTGGTTAGTGTCTGTTAATTACATACTATGCATATATTTCCCATTTTCCTCATCGTATGTGCACATTATACGAAAAAAATTCCATATGACTATTTCTATTTGTATTTATATTATTTGACTCCATAATTTATGACTATTGCAGTGGGATTATTGATCGTGTAATTGTGTAGTCATCAGATATTTTTTAATTAGAATTTACAATTGATAATCCACAAGTAATTAAAGATGCGTTATAGATTGAAAAGGTAGTTAAATCTTTTAAAATTCCGTTTTCTGCGAAACGTACATAGCATTCTCATAACAAATGGAATCACGAATTTGTTGAGTGTTGCGAAAGCAAATAGCTGCAGTTCGAAATTTTATGACATGTCGTTTGATGTTATATGAAAAGAGCAATATTTCTGATTAACTTGAGTTAATTTCATGTGATAACTTTATCGATTCAATAAGATTACCAGTGCTATTTTAAGATTAAAACTTTCAATTCATTATTATGCAAGATGTTTAATTTTTTATGTTATATTAAATAATTTATTAAATTCTTGAAAAATATCAAGATGTTGTAATATTTGTCATTAATATGTGTTGACAATAATACAGTTAGATAGAATAGATCAAGCCAGCCAACAACGGTAATATTGGCAGTTAATCTCAATATAAGTTGAATGTGCCTGCCAATTATTATTGACACTACACATTCATTATTTGAATTTAATTAATTGTTCCAGGTTATTTCAGTATCCTCTTGAGAGATATTTGTATGGTATTCTCATTAAGATGATCCTAGTATGAGTATCTTCTCAGTAATATGGGTTCTTTCATGTATGTATTATATATGACAAAAATGTGTAAAGACTATAATATTAAGCGTATGATCCACTTAATGCTATAATTGCCACATAAACAACCCGATTTATATACGAATTCGGTCCTCTGTTAGCATCATTCAAGCGCCCAATGCTTATTTAAAGTTATTGATTGGTTTTCAGTGAAGATGTCATGTTACGATAAGGTGGGTTCCAAGCCCAACTCACAATGCTAAATTTTGAGAAATCCTGTGGGATGGAACTTACGCATGCCCGCATTTACATTTATAAGACGTCTAGCTTAGTATCGCCGTCTGATGGGACCACATGAACGATGCGTGTTTACTTGAGATACAACAATTATGAGTCGCAACAACCCGAAAGAAGGATGTTATACTAAAATGTTTAAAATTTCTATAAAGCAATATGATCAACGCTACTTGTGAGGGAATGATAACATATCCGAACAATATTATCTAAATCCCGTCTTCCTGGCTGAAATTAATTATTGAATAGTTATGGTCTAATAGAGCAAATAAATATCCTAGTGGGTATATAATGGTCCAGTCATGTAGATTTGTTCTTTAAAGAAAACATTTGTCAAAATCATTAATCATGTAATTGGAAAATAATCCTTTTATATTTTCGTATGAAAGTATATTAAGGATTCATACAAAATAATAAAATTAAGTGTAATAATACCTTCTTTAATGATACGTTAGTTTGATCGATGTCTTCATCTGCATCTATTGCGAATAGTCTAAATAAAACGTGCTCATTTTATCCGCATTTAGGTGTATCTTTTGAATTCGTTTGATATATAGTTTATGTTGGTGAACAGCTTGGCTAAGATTGCAATACTTTGGACCGAATTGGAATCTGTGTATTCCGGAAACGGTATGACCCTGTATGACCGAAATTGATTTTATTTATCTTCTTATTTGATTTTTGTTTTGGTAAATATAGTTGTCTAGTTGGTTTGTTGCTAATTTGTTCTATTGTGTTTGTTTGTTTATTCATTTGAAATATTATTTTTTTAAGACCAACATTCAGTAGCATTGTGTTGGAATAACAGAAAGATAGTTATTTTATTTAAAACTTTGTATTTTTATGACCAGTGTAAAAACTTCGTCCCTTTTTTTCTCAAGAATTTCTCTGTAATAATTCTCGTTTTCTTCTACTTCAGTTAATCATATAATGTCAAGAATCAGACATTCACAAAATATCAATCACAACATTTATGGTCATTTTTTGAGTGAGAGATTGAACTTAAGTTTAAGGTAGTCTCCAGTTAAATTTAATCTTAAGTTAACTGAGTTTGCATTTTTAGATTGGGAGTTTAAGCCTCGTAGAGCTGCCGCATTTAAAGTAAAACTGGCAACGCTTTTCACAACGATTTGCTTTTGTATAGAACAAAAGCAGCTGAATACGATTGATCTTTAAGTAAAAAATAATATTTGATAAATAATAGATAAATTAAGAATGTCAATTTGGGTTTTATATAACTCATAGTCACTAAGATATTTGTTTTGTTCAGCTCTCTCACTTAAAAGTTCTCTTTTTTAATAAAATTTGTCAACTACTTTCCACTACCACAAACGTTGGTGGTTTAAACTTAAGATTAAACGTAAGATTAAGTAAACTCAAAAAATGGCCCTTAAAGTTTAGCATACTATTAGTTTTGCTGTTACTTTGCTGTTATTCCCTTTTCCTCTCTAGCACATTACTTTCCATTGTTTTCTTTTTTTTTTTGACTCCAAATGATTCAGTGGGATTTTTGATCTGTTTCTTTGTAGGCACATTTATTTAATTTTTTATACTTTAATATTTTTTGTCAACGTTGGAAACGTTTTTATTGTTGGATCTATGTTTGCAGCTTTTGCATGGTGTAGAATCGTGTGGTAGTGCTTAACAAATCTCTCATATATTTTTGGTTTGTCCCAAATTAAAGCAAATTTTATATTGTACTGGGTTTGTAATATATGCTTGGTTTTATTTCCTTTGACAACTAAAATTGATTGAAGTGCAGTATGTGTAATGGTGTGCTTTGGTCCTTCAATCCATTTTTAATTTCATCTACACTTATATTACGTAGAGGCGGTGCGAACACCACTCCTTTAATAGTGTTTAATGTAGGCACCAAAATGCATACGATTGGACACTATCTTGGTAGTGTTGGTGACTTAAGAATGTGTTGGCCTAAGCTTCCATTTTTGGTAAAATCAATAGATTTCCATCTCTTATAAAGGTGATTTTTTCTACGATTCATTAAAAATGCCTTCCAACGCTTTTGTGAACAGGAAAATATTAAGGCCTTGTAAAGACTTTCTCGTAAACATTATTTGAATGTATTTCGGACATAGTTTTTAATTTTTTATCATTTGTTCTTGTTCTTATATATCGGGAAATCAAGGGTGTTATTTGAATTACAATTACATTTTCTACGTTCAGGGGGTGGATTAGGATCCACACAAAAGGTCACAATAATACAAGTAATTTGGAAAGTATCAGATTATGTTGTAATTTTCTTTTATGCTACATTATAACGAATAAAAATATGCTATTCGATGCGTATTTCAATAGGATAATTATCTTAAATACACCACAAAGTTCATTGTGAAACGGTTCAAGGACAAAAATATCAATTTATTAGAGAGGTCTGCTTTAACTTCAGATATAAATGCGTTTCAGTGTCTATCAGTTTTAAACTATACTAGGGTCTACAAAATATTAATCACTATAGAAAAACATTAGAACTTAAATTAGTGCAAATGCATTATTTTCTTTATTATGCATTACGATTTTGATTGATTATGAAAATATAGTATCCTTATATTTTTCACATAGTGTAATTTTATTTTAATTTAATAAAAATTTCAAAATAAAAAAAGTATTCCAAAACAGCAATGAAATTTGGTTTTGTGATATATAAACTGAAAATAAGTGCATTGTTTTGTCAGTAATTTGCTTATTTTACTTACTTTCTCATCAAATATTTAAATGTTAAATTCGTGCGTTTATTATTTTCTTTTCACTGTATATTTATTGTAGTTGTTACTAATACTTTATTTCAATTTCCTGACATTTGTATTTAAAGTGTTACTTTAATTTTACACATTATCAATTGCAATTTGTCGCAATATTTATTTCAAAAATTGTGTGAATTTCATGATTATTTCCATTCTTTTAGTGTTACTTTCATCTAGTTTTAATTTATTAATTTTCAACCACATCTTTACTTTGTTAACATCATACATTAAATTATCTTTACGTTCTCCCTCTGTATCTCTTTTCGCTTAGATCAAAGTGCCATCATATACTACTATTTTGCATTTACGTAATTTTTAGATACAGTGGTGGTCAAAACATTTGCAACTGAAACCATATCTTAACTAAACTTTAATTTTTTTAATCAAAACATCTTTAGCAACTATTTTTTTTACTTTTTTTTTATTAAATTCAGTTCTTCCTTTATATTAAACAAAACGAAAATTATTCGTCATTAACATAAAACAATATAAAAAACAGGTTTAACAAAATAAGCCGAAATTCAATGTTCAAAACATTTGCAACTCTCATATAAACTAAAAAACACAATATTAGATCTTCAATATTTTGTGACATATCCGTTGTTTTTTATTACTTCCGAAAATCTTTTAGGCATTGAGGAAATAATCTTTTCAATATAATCGTTTGGAATTGCATTCCACTGCTTGTCCAATTCGGCGAAAAGTTCTCTCCCATTTTTAAATTCTTTATTCCCGATGTTACGTTTTGCAATCGTCCACATGTTCTCAAACGGGTTGAGATCGGGATATTGCGGTGGCCACGGCATAACAAAAATTTGACGTTCCTCCAACCAAGCTTTTACAAGCCTAGCCATATGTTTTGGATCATTATCGTGCTGGAATGTCCACGAAATTGGTATCTCTTACTCAGCGTACGGAAGCATAACAGAGCTTAGCAGGTCTTTATAGATTGTGCATCTTCCATCTAATCCTAGAAGATTAAACTTAGACTCGTCCGACCATAACACATTCTTCCACTGCTGTGGAGTCCAATTTAAATCCAACACTTTAAACCTGCCGGTCCTGGAGCAAAAACTTTAGCCGAGCTTTACACTGTCCTTTTTTTTCTTGACACACACTAGGGCTTGTATCGCTGCATCTGTAGCCTTCTAAGACCATACTTCTCGGGCTCCGTTCTATTCTTTGACTGGTCGGATACGACTCGAGCGTCTCTCACAGGCCGATTCCTCTGTTTTGGCTTCTCCTGGGCAACAGCCATTGTTGAGGAATTCCAGATAAAAAATTCTATCAACCCTTTTCCCGATCTTGA
>QOCX01000788.1:20480-53334 GCA_005959815.1 Sarcophaga bullata
GAAGATTAAACTTAGACTCGTCCGACCATAACACATTCTTCCACTGCTGTGGAGTCCAATTTAAATGGGTCTGAGCAAAATTTAGGCGAGCTTTACTGTTTTTTTTTCTGACACATAGGGTTTTTTGGTGCATCTGTAGCTTCTAAGACCATATTCTCGGGCTCTTATTTTTATGGTGGATAGACTAGCGTTTACAGGGATTTCTGTTTTTGCTTCTCTGGGAACAGCTTTTGAGAATTCCATAAAAAATTCTTAATTTTCCGATCTTCTCGTGCAGTTGTTAGATGAGGTCTTCCACATTTGTGTAGTGCTTGAATATTTCCACCTTTACTTATGCGACAAATCGTTGATTTATGAATGTCGTATTTTAGAAAAATTTCTTTTTGAGAAAGTTCATTTTCAAAATCACTCAAAACTTTTGATTTTAGGACCGAACCATATTTGTTTCCAGCCATTTTGCTTCAAAAAATTGTGAAATAATGTTAACCTTCCTAACTTCAAACTTAAACTGCATTAGCGAAACCATTAAGAACGAATTTTCCAAAAAAAAAAATGGATAAACTAAAATGTCAAACTGTAAAAAAGAAAAAGATTACCGTTATATCCTATAATTTGTTGGTGTTAATAACAAAGTCAAGAATAAGAAAAAGAAGAGTTGCAAATGTTTTGAACGACTCTCTATATAAACCTTGATTTTTATTGTTGTAAAATAGCAGAATGAAGTTTTTTTGGCATGATCAATAAAACAGCAAATATAAATATGAAATAAAACAACATTTTTTTAGATAGAGTTATTAAAAAAATACATTATAATTCTACCACATATGTATTCACAGTTGCATATGTTTTCACCACCCACCACTGCATATCAACAATAATGCTCGTTAAACTGCAATGCTCCTAATATAGAACCATCTGGTACCCCATAATCGTTACTTTTGTGTTTTGTTTCCGATTTGTCAGACATAATTTGAACTATTTTAGTTCGTTCTCAGTAATACCATACAGCTAATGTTTTTGAGGTTCAAATGTTATTTTGAAATCCAAGACAATTGCCATTATTTTCTTTTTCGAATTTCTGTATATACGTTACAGTGCCCCTGTTTCCAGTACAGTACTAGCAGTCTATCTTTTCAAGAGCCTTGTAGGAACATTCCTGCAGACTGAAAGTATAACCCGTTCCCATATGTTCTGCAGCCTTCGTCATCGCAAAGACCTAAGATTGGAATAAATTATACTCATTAGGGCACCACAAGACAACTTCACTTCATCCCTAAAGTGGACATCAGGACAGTATCAGCATCCATTTTGAGCTATCTGAAAATCGCATGACCGTCTTATAAACTATTCTGAAAAATATTGAAATTACAAACCTTATCGTATAATTTGTTAAACACTGACTCACTGTACAAACGCTTAATTGACAATCCTTAGAATCTAGGTATTTCGAGCTCTGTCCTTTCTAGGGAACACAAATCTCCTAGATACAGGTGGAGTGTCTCGAGGACTACAGCATGCTATCCGTTCGAATGGTCCTACCTGCTAAAGCCATATCCACACTCAGCTGTGCTACTTTAGTTCAGGAGGTGAATAAATGCACTTTGCAAGAGGGAGTTTAAGAATACGTACTGTCAAGAAGGGTAATCTTATGTGTCATGTTTTCTATCTTTTCTTATGTGGAAGTTGTGGAAGCAGCGGGAGGCTGGGTAGGATCTCGAAACGGATTACACCCATTTTAATTTTCCAAAATTTCGATAGCGTATCACTGAAAAGGTTTTTACTCGCCGGAATATGCTATTTTGCCACTCTATGGCAAATAATCCCATTATCACCCTGCAATAGGGTGCTAATGGTTTCCCCCGTTCCGTTATGAGATCAGGAATAGGTGATGTCTGTGTTGGCATAACTATATAGTACACGCGTGGATACGATTTTTAGATGAGGTGAGTCTGGACTCCGCTGTTAGTTTAGTTTCCTAAAATTATCGAAATGATTGTGTTTTTCTCAAGGAAATAATCTTAGGTATATTGTTGCTTATTGAAGTTTAGCTGTAGAACAGGGATTACCATTTCATAGCACAATTGTACAGAGAGATTTCACACACATTGCTTATGCTCTTTTATTTAGTCGTCGATCAGACCGCGGCGAGTGACATGTTAGCGGATGCTATAACATATTTTTTCAGGATTAAACTCAAAAAATATTTTAAGTAGTAAATATTTTAAAAATGCTTTTATTAAAATCCAATGTCTTATATGTTCTTAAATGACATTTTAAGACATTTAAATGATAAGGAAAGGGAACAGCTTTTTTGTAGACATAAAGCAATTTTGTTTGGAAAAATTAAAAGGTTTTTTATTAGTAGGTGAGGAAATTTGTGAACCAATAGTAGTTCCCACCAAAGGTCTAAAAAAACATTCCCTAATTTTCGAGTTAAAGATTTATAACTTTTTGCATGTTGATGAAATGAAAATCAAATTAGGGTATTTTACTAACATTTGTCTTCGACAGTAAATAAATAAAATCACTCAATTTATTTTCACTCACTTACTCACTAATGCACAACCGAAAAAATTTTGGTAACCTCTGCTGTAGAATGTCAAGCGATTAAGATCATCCATTTCACCTAAGATGTTACTTCAGAGAGATAGGGAGAGAGAGAGAGAGAGCGATAGGGAATACTTAAGGTAGCCGGAATGTTTAGTGGTGTAGATATTGCGCAGCATTCTGCCCTAAAGTTCTCATTCCATTCCTTTGAAACGCAAATTGTTACAACTTTTCAAATGACGCCAGTTTTTACAGATATATATGTAGAGTTGTTTAATTCAAAAATTTAAAGTAAATAATAAAACATAAAATATGGAGTAAATGTAAAAATGATGGAGAGAGATTTGCAATTTAAATTACGTCCGCTCACGACCGGCTTGTTCAAGAGGTTGAAGATGACTGTCTTTGTGCTTGTTGGCACTTTCAAAAATTGATATTGTCCACTGTGAGTGATATTGTCCGTTCTTGAGGTCTATTGTTGAAAATATATTGGTGTCTTGCAACCCATCCAGTTGGTCTTCAATTAACGGCAATGGGAATCGATCCTTCTTTATCACCTTGTTGATTCTCCGGAAATCGACACAAAGTCTTGGTTCTCCATTACGTTTCTTAACAAGTACTACGGGAATACTATACGCTGACTCGGGTGGTTCAGTGATGCCTTCTTTGATCCATTCTTCAATTTGGTCATCGACAATTTTTCGCTCCGTATTGGGCAAGCGTCTTGGACTGCAGTGAATAGGTGTCTCATCCTTAACAATAATTTTCATCTCGACATTCATTACCTTGGTTTTCACTGGCCTTTTCATTTGCACTATCGTCTATTTCACCTTTACTTATTTCATCATCGGGATCTTCATATGAGTTCATCACCATCATTTTGAGAATTTCCTCTACGTTCTCGTTCACGATCTTTCGTAGATTCAAACTGTCTGAAATAATGTTTATCTCACTAAACTTACAAAATTCACTACCCAATATCACGTGGACATCTTTAGAATCGGTAGGTACTAAGTGGAAAGTTAAAATGTATTCATCGTCGTCAATATTTACACTCTGCTCAAAATTTCAAATTGGCTTAATCTTATTCTGGTTCCTCTGATTGCCAAAACCAACGAGGTAAAAATCAGATTTATCAAGTTTAGGACTTTTAAGTCTTTCATAAACGTCATTAGAAACCACATTAAATTTACTCCCTGTATCGAACAAAGTCTTCGCTAAAATAGGTTGTTCACACCAAAATTGTATCTCGATCATCGGATTCTTTTTCACTTTTACCAGCTGACGTACGTTTGCAGTGTTTTGTAGGACACTGCCTGGAAACATGACCGAATTTGTTACAGCTGAAACATTTAACGCCTTTGTCGTTGTCCTTACAATTTTTAGACTCATGACCTTTACCACCACAATTAAAACAAGTTCTTGACTCTGCTTGTTGTTTGTTTCTCCATTTTTGGTTTGGTAGATTTGTCCACCATCGTCTCGTAACATTTCAATTTCATTTTAAAATCCTTCAAATTAGTTGCGCCATACAGAATGGATTTGTTTACCGTCAAGTCATTAATACCGTCAATAACATACTCCATTAGGGGCTGTCGTCGATACTACCTCGTGAAGCCAACTCTTTCATACTAAAAATGTATTGATGGATTGTTTCGTCTCCATTCATTCTTCGTTGAATCATCATTCTGTGCAATTGTGCACTGTTCACAGTTGATCCAAATTCGTTTCTTAATGCCTGCTTCAATATGGCATAAAATGTGATACCTCTTTCGCTGGACACATACAGCTTGGCTAAACCTCTCAAACTTTTTTTTCAAAAATAAACATCTGGAAAATATCAAAACCCATAATAGATGTTTCTTCAAATTCATCTATCCATGCATCAATTGACATATTTCCATCGTCGTCGAAGGAGGGAATAGAGTCTTCAATGTCACGATAGTTAATTGCAAATCTTTGTTGTTGTGGCAACACGTCAGTTGTCCCTTCTTCATATTAGAAAATATGTGTGTAAACAAATCGTTGTTGTTGTAATCTAAACCTACCACATTGCATACAGCCACCAAATCTGCATTACTCAGGTTCTCTTCAACATATTTTCTTTTTCGTTCATACTCATCGTCGTCTTCTTGAAAGCCAGTAAACTGATGTATACGTTGTCGGTTACCGCGGTCACCGTCTTCCTCAAAAATAAGTTTGTGCATGGCAACGATTGTCATTCTCTTTGCCTTTGCCAAACCACTCATATTCACGTCCGTTCGTTTTCACTCTGTTTCTTTACGTTGTTCTATCAAAGGATGTTTCCGTTACTCGCATGTATATATAAAAAAAACACGTTCTGCCACTTATTGCAAAAACACCAGTTGCGATCTCACAACACTATCTTGTTTGTCACACACACACTTTTTATACAAGGTCTCACGATACACACGTACTCTCTCTCAATATTCTCTCGTAAAAAGTCGTTATATTCGTTTGTAAAAAGGGGTGGTTTTTCTACAAAAACACTATTTTAATTTATTCATAAATCAGCAATATTTTC
Source organism: Sarcophaga bullata (assembly GCA_005959815.1). Lineage (NCBI taxonomy): Eukaryota > Metazoa > Arthropoda > Insecta > Diptera > Sarcophagidae > Sarcophaga > Sarcophaga bullata. The sequence goes on from QOCX01000788.1 coordinate 25,573, forward strand.
ATAAATTTCACGGCTCTTTTACATCCAAATATTAATCACTTTGATCTCGGTTGAGCCCCCAAAATTGTATAGTTGTTTAATTTAAAAATTCAAGTTTATTGAAGTGCAAATAAAAGTAAATAATAAAACATAAAATATAGAGTAAATGTAAAAATGATAGAGAGAGTTGCAATTTAAGTTACGTCCGCACACGACCAGCTTGTTCAAGAGGTTGAAGATGACAGTCTTTGTGCTTGTTGTTTTCTTCTTTTTTAGTCTCCTACTTATATTGTTTGTTCTCCGGGGGCTGATTATTGTAGATTTTGTAGGTTTCGTTGAGCGGGGGTTGAGCCCTTTAGATGCTGTAAAGTTTATGAGCTTCTTCATACTGTTATTATACTTTTTTTGTGATCGTAAATCCGAGCAGGTTCTTAAGTGGTATCAGTCTCCACTGGTAGAATTTTGCTGTGAATGGTGCTTCGAAATAACGAAAACAAAACCTAAATCTTATCCAGTATAATGTAATTAATTTGCTCACATTGAAGAAACAAGTCTGGTAGGTACAGCTTCCACTGGGTTGACAATCCTTGTTAGAAATGAATTTGGGTCTTTCCAGAGCGTAAATAAAGTTGTGGTGAACTCCCACTGAAAATGCTGGACATTGGTGTTACACTTTCATCTTAAACTCTTTATATTTCTAGCATGTAATTTTAACATTTTGTGGAACGTATCTAATATATGTGTGGCACATACATATTTTCCCCACCCTTTCCCAGCAGTCTTTTGTTAAAGCCATAAAATTAATAGCCATAAAAAGCTTCTCAAATCCATTGTTCGGTTTCGTCGTTAAACAGCAGATCCCGCAACTGTTATGGATAAAATTAACGCACATAACATGGGTGGCGTGAGAAGCCAGGCCGTAAAAAAGATTGAAAGATTGTGAGTGTCAATAAAGTATATACATATGTATGTACGGGTAAAATGAACTCCAAGCATATTGTAATTGTCATAATGTCTGTACACGTCTTTACCTACAATACAGAAGTTTGCAAAGAAATCTAAATGTGTGGTTCTTTAGAAAATAGATCGAACAAACATCTCCAATAAGTTTATTTGTATAGTATATTATAGCTAAAAAATTAATAAATATATACAAATTTCAAATCTTTTCTCTAGATGGTAACAATATTCAATCATTAGATGAATCAAATGGGAATAACAAAACTAAAATAAAAAACCCTGGTGGAGTTAATTTAGCTGCAATGGATTCATCGAGTCGCGGAGAACGAGATTCTATTCAAATTTCCCTTATTAGACAAAATTCAACGAGTACAAATAGCTGTTCAGTTCAGTTTCATGAGTCATCGCCAAATAATGGAGATTCTTCTAATGGCAGTAGTAATGCTTCACATGTTAACAGCGAAAATAATAATAAAACAAATGACGAAGAAAAGTTAAACCATAACCAGACAGCGAAAAATAATACCACAATTAAGGAAGAAGAGAGAGGTTTGTTTAATTTAAGGCTTAATTATTTTTTAACGCAGTAGTTGCTAATTTTATTGTAATATTTTGTTGGAAAATTAGTATATTTTATTTATTTCCTTATATTTCATGCTTTAAATTACATTTATTGATTCAAAAAAAAAGATTAGGTCATACTGCATTAGAATTAATATTACACATTTAAATTTCTTGAAGAGTTTTGAATTTTTGTATAAGATTTAGCAGAGTGTGGTACTATAAGACTACCGCAATCAAACGCGAATCACAGGAAAGTTCCAATAAACTGAAATATGTCGGTATAACGTTAATCGGTCCTGATAGTAAAATCCACTAAGGTATTGTGCATAATCAGTCACGCTTAATCTTTTTAAGAGTTTTGGCCAAAAGTTCTGAGTTTTCTAAAATAAGTTTATTCGTCCAAGATGGAAATTTTTCCTATATTTCTGTAATGCAACTTCTTTGTTGTAATTTGAACTTCTGAAAAATAACTATGTGGATGGCCTTTCCTTTTCCCCTGCATCGCTTGTAATTACGATGCCTACGATTGTGGTCATAAAGAGACCAAATCTGCCGTGTCGTAACATAGACAGATTCTTTTGATCATCTGCGGTTTCATTCTTAGCCCATAATTAACTTTAACGTTAGGCAATAACTATGCCACATTTAGCGCTTTGCTGTATTTTCTGACTAAGATAACCTGATAACTTGACCTGCTTTATGACTTATAAGTTCCAAATACTTCCTTAGTCTGATGTTAATCCCCTGTTGTAGAAATCAAACCTAACACCAATCCCTGAATACGATCCATGCTCGTATAGAAGCTTTGACATCTATTTGAACGGTCATAATTCTTGTTGCAGCATCAAATCCTTTATTTTAGTTACCTGATTTGCCATTAAATCAGTAATATAATTAGAATTTCTTTTTAGATATATATATTTAGCACACCAGTGACAAGAAAAATATGATTCAGCATTTTCTCTAAGATTCTGGGACTTACAGTTGATTCTGGGATTACACAAGTGATTGTCTCCATTATCGTATCAAATAGTTAGAGTTAAGGTCACATATTGCACGACACAGTTCTTATAACTTTTCGAGAAGAGACAGAATAGACTAGTAGTTTTAAATTATTGAATCCCCACAGGAAGAGTTTTATTCGTTGTTAAATATGGGCATTGTAAACAAGCTTAAAAATCGGCTTAAGTTAGGGTACTATCTGCCCCAGTTTGTTCAAGGGGAATGATACCTTCAGGCATGAGAGGTTAAAAGCGATCATCATATTCGCACTTACGATCTGTAGTTAGGTTACTAATCCCTGATATTCTGAACGGTAAAAACTGGAAAAATAAGTCTGAATGAAAATATATGGACCCTTCAAAGTTGTAGTTACTTGTGATCATATGTGATATTAGAGATCTGCTCCAAATGACTAAAGAAGTTCCTTGAATTAAATTCTTTCATTGAAATCCATTCAAGCGACACGTCTTGTTAATTTATGTCGTGAACGCATTTACGGTAATATCATTATCCCGAGGCCTTTTTGTGACAGCAGTGTATTGAGTGACTGGAATATAAGTTTATTACCATTCTTTGTATCTATTTCAGAAAGTTTAGAAACTTTTGCCTCGCGTATGCTTTTTGTGAAGAAAATGTATAGTGAGTAGAGAGTGGGCATCCGTCAGAAACCTTCTATTTCCTGATAATATGAATTACGAACCCATATGTTCATATATGTGTGACTTCAGTCAGTATTTTAAATTTTATTTTATATGGCGTTTTGTATTTATTTTTAATTGTTATATAATCAAGTGTAAAATAAAGTGCTTGTAATCAACACTAATTTGTTGGGAGTATAATGTCCTAGAAATTTTTGATAAAATTACAGATAAATCTAACAATTCTTCAGCCATATCAAGTTCATCATCTGGTAATGCGCCTACAAATACAACTCAAACGGCTCTTAGTAATATTAAAGTAGGATTATCAACAGCAGTTGTAAAGGATGAAAAAGAAATGATAAAAAAGGAAGAAACTTCATTGTCATCACCTAATATGTCACCTGTAGGATTTGGGGCAATTGTTGTTAATGAATGTAATGACAATTCTGGTTCTACACCGAGTAAGTAAATCTTTTTCGACGATATTTTATTCCAATTTATAACTCACGTTAATATGTATATTTATTTCATAGATAAATCAAATGACTCTGCGTCATCTTCTGATAAGCGGATAGGTTTATCCGTTAACGCTTGTAGTAGTGAGAATGATGAAACTCATGATAGTAATAACTTAAATATTATAAGCAGTTGTAATACCTTGCATACCAATTCAAATCCATTAAATTCAAAATCATCTTTGGATACGTTTTGTTCTGATGGAACTACCTCGACAACAATTGCTTCTAATACTCCAAATACGCCCTGTAATATTCCATTAAATACATCTTTTATAATTAACAATATTTCTAATGTTAATGGACCACAACAAGGAGGTGGTGGCGGCGGAGGTGGTAATGTATCAAATATTGTAAGTGGAGGTGGGAGTGGAATCAACAACTGCATGGAATATATGCAACAACAAAATCATATATTTGTATTTTCAACGCAACTTGCCAATAAGGGAGCAGATGCTGTCTTAGCCGGTCAATTTCCCACAATTATTGCATACCATTGTACGCAACCAGCAACAAAATCATTTTTCGAAGATTTTATCCTTAAAAATCCTATGAAGATGACAAAACTGCAGCGGCAAACCTCATTAAATATAATGGGTGGATTATCAGGTACCGGTGGTCCAGGTCAACCACCTTGGTTAACTGGTAATTGCAATCCAATGGGAAAAATTACACACAAATTAGCTTTAAACAAATCAGGTAATTATGTATTATATATTATATTAAATTCTATGTATTTAAGAATCTACATTTTATATATTTATATTTTCAATTTGAAAACTGAATCCAGAATGAAGTCTAGATTTAAATATATCAAAGTCACAAATTTTTCCGACTATTGAAAGCGACTTTTTGGAGACTAGTCTTGACAGCTGTAACTGTGCTTCTCAATTTATTTTTGATTCATTATGTTGGGAGTTGGGATTAAAAAAAAAATTTAACGAATAAAATCAAATAATTTTAATCAAGTGGAAATAATAGCTGCAATGGGAAAACTAGTTTTTTTATATTAACATATGATGGAAGATATTCAGCGTTATCATGAGTGTCGTTTTCGTATCGTTTTTGTGTCGAAAATTAGTCGTTTTGATCAAATGGCACTATATTTGTCGAAAAACGATAAAAATATAAATTTTTTTACAATTCGGTATCACCGAGTGACGTGAATAAATGTCAAATACTTCAAAAATCGTCGTTTTTGAATAAATGTTAACGACAAATAAAAAACAATAATTAAAAAGAATTGAAAAAAATGGATTTAACCAAAAAGTAATTGGCTGTTAAAAAAATATAATCATAACAAACACTTTTTTAACACTTTTTATCAAATATAGATCAAAAATAACACCAAACAGTTTACAAGGATGACAGAACTGTTAGAACAGAATCCAAAGTTTGGAAAAGGATACACAAGTGGAATAAATAAAGTAAACGTAAAGGAAGAGTGGAGCAAAATTGCCGATCAGCTCAATATCTTAGGACCACCAACTCTTACAAGTGAAGAGTGGATAAAAGTTTAGGCTGATTATAAGTTTAAAATAAAAAAATAAAAAATTGGTTCACGACAAATCCGAATGCCGTATTACGGGAGGTGGTTCATATAAACAGTTTACATTGTCACCTACAGAAGAAGCTACTGCCCATTTATTACAACTAAACACTATTGCTTACCCATTTGGTCCTTCATTTGGTATTCGAGGCATTAATACGGGAAAAGATAAGAATGTAGCTCAAATTTTAATGGATGAATAATGCTCATATTCGAAACAAAAAACTTCTGATCTATCTACCACACAAAATAACTATACCCATGAACATGCACAAACACTGCAGTTAACAGAAAAGCAACACACAACCATGAAATTCTGAAATTAAAAAATTCTTATTTGTTAAATAAAAAAGCTCCGATCAGAAAAGCCTTAAAAATTATCTGAACTGAAACTAAAAAGTACGCACGCAAGAACTTTCAGCTGAACGAAGATAAGTTAAAAATTTATTAAGAAGTATTAAAAAATAAGAAAGATAAGAGTAAACTTTACGAGGGGGATTTAAAATGTAAAAAAGAATATAGAAGAAAACTTTTAAAACTTAGAAAAAGATAATTAACAAATGTGAATGTATATTCCTTTCTTCTTGTTTTGTATTGTAGTTTAAAAAGTGAAGTTAATTTTTTGTTCCTTTTACTACTTTATTAAAAGACGTATTATTCAAGAAATAAAAATGAATTAAATATTTAATGACTGCATTATTGATGATCTTGGAATCATAATTTACCACAGAATTCGTCGATGTTATTCCATCAGCTTTTTCAATTTCGTGTAATTCGGTTTTGAAATAATTGCATATGTTATGCAGAGCTGCACAAACAGCCGTAATTTTTGCGGCCTTATCTGGTGTGTAATGCAAGTGTCTTGCGCCGAGTATGCACCGGAATCTGATTTTTAAAACGTCAATGGTCCTTTCAACTATATTTCTGGTTTTTGCGTGTATATAATTAAACCGGCGTTCTCTAGAACCTCCTTCAGGTGATCTACATGGTGTTATCAAAAACTTTTCTGACGGGTAACCTGCATCACCTTAAAAAATAATATTGCTCGTTGAAATTAATAAAACAATTAAAATTCTGAATGGAAAATTTATATTTTTTACTTAACAGCTAAGTATTTCTTTCGCCATTAACATAGTTCGCTCTTAACAACAGCTTTAAGTCGCTTATGTTCCATACTAAGTAGTCGTGAATAGATCCTAATTCTCATTTTATGATCACACACCTGTTAAGTGTATGTATATTATTTTTTGTAGTGAATTTTAGACATTTTAAACTTACCACAGTTGTATTAAGGCTGAAGAAGCCTTTTCTATTTCTGTATTTAAATTGTTCTTCCTTTTTTTGATACAATATTTATGTGTGTTCCATCTATGCAGCCTATAACACCAGGGAAACCAGTTTTGTTGTAAAAAATATTCTTTAATTTCATATTTTTCATTTTCTTCTGTTGGAAAAGTAATCTATTCTTGAAAAAGTTCGTTAAACATAGCATCTATGCAATCCTGAAACGCATTGCTTGCAGACGATTGGGTTATACTGACGTTGTAGTCATTGCCAGCACCCTTTTGGTAACTTTCTTCAGTTTGAATTCGCATTGTTGCAGTTAGCTTCAAAATATTTGGCAAACATGTTGACCTTATTGGTTTTCCCAATATAGGGGTAATTCTGTCATGGACATACTTGAAAGCATCCTTGTTGAGTCTAAAGCAAAGTAATAAATCTTAAAAAAGGCTCGTTAAAAATAATACATATAAAACGGAAACTGTTGAAAAACGACTCGAAACTCATGATAAGGCTGATTGACGAAGATAAATTAACAGTGCAAGGTTATAATCATATATATAGTGTTATTTCCAAATTCTTCAAGAACTGTAGACGTAATCATATACTACAAAAAGGAATGGAAAGTTACAAAAATATTCGGGAAAAGGGCAAATTCTAAATATTGGATTATAGCTTGTACAGAAATTCGCCAAAATGTGCACCTGGTTATTGTAGCATTTTATAGATTACACAGTGGATGTGAAGCGAAAATTTTCTGGAAACGTTATAGGATTTGTATGAAGAAACTAGTGATATGATTATAACTGGAGATTTCAACATAGACTGGTCAACACATAATTTCTATAAAAATAAAATTGCAAGATCATCGAAAGACAATGGTGTTAAACAAATGGTAAATAAATACACTCTGGTAACGAATAAATCCAGAACAATAATTGACAATGTTATTTCAAACAGTTTTTGGACAAAAGTACAAAATTGTTATCAAAATAAGATGTCAGATCACGAAAAGATTAGAACGAGAAAATTTGCGATAAAAGAATAAAAATGTAGAAATTTTTAAATATAACAAAAGCCAGTTTACGAGAGAATTAAATAATAAAATTAGTTTTTGGGAAAATAAGGCTCTTAATGAAAATGTTTGATACAATCCATAGAAGACACGATACAAAACTTTACTTCTAGAAAGACTAATAATGAACAGACTAAAGTTAATGAATTGTTTAATGATGAATCGCTAAATTTGAGATTACTAGTGAAGCCTGGGCTGACTACAAATCGATAATTTTTTTCAAAGTTAAGGTTCAAAATAAAATATTTAAATAATAAATAAATAATGCAAAAGACCAGAAGTAAATATGGAGGAAGATAATGGATTTCGTGATAAGGAAAAAACAACATGTGATAAAATCTGTTATATTTAGCAACGAAGAATTAAAAGAAAATATAAAAATAGCTTATAATTTTAACGGATATTTTGTAGATAGTGTTAAGATAATATCTGAATCAATTAAGATGTGAAATATTCTGGACAAGTACTTATGGCCAACCATTCCTACTTTTTGCAATAACTGCGATTATCCCAGTTGAAGTAGTGGCAAAAACGAAAAACTGTAAAGAACACCGTTTCATAAATACGTTGAAAATTCTTGAGAAAATATTGGAAAAAGTCGTAAAGCAACGATTGGAAAAATATATGAAAGGCAATAATTGATTTTTAAAATATCAGTCGGGTTTTAGAAGCAATTTTTCTTGTGGAACGATTGTAAATTATGTGATTAATCGATGGAATAGCGTGGAGAAAATAGATAAATCATAGTTATATTTTTCGACCTCAAGAGAGCATTTGAAACTATCGATAGGAAATTGTTAATTAAAAAATTATATTTGTATGGCAACCACGGCAAAGAGTTCAAATCTTTCTAATCATATTTGAAGCGCAGAAGGCGAATTAGTTGAGCCAAGGAATGAAATTAAATTAATGATTTTGGTGTCCTATAGGGTTCACTATTGGAAGCCTAAGGCAAACAGTACTTTAGTGAACAGTACTTTATACATTAATGACATGCCACATATACCAGATAAATGTGGAGTTGTATAATATACGGATGATACACTCATATACGCGAAAGAAACTACAAGTGAAGAGTGTTAGTATGTGATACAAATAATGTTGATACATGACTGAAAATAAACAAATTGAAATCAAATGAGAAAAATACAACGATGCTGGGAATAAATATGAGTAGAGAAACAAGATTCAGAACTAACGATGAAGTTATAGAAAATTTTAAGAATATAAAAAGGCTTGGATTCATAATAGATCAGGAAATGAAATTTAAGGATCATAGAGAATACATATGTAAAAAAATTGGTAAGCAAATTGGTTTTTACAGAAAGTTTCTATAATGACGGCAATAAATACTTACGTTCCGATAACAATGCTTCAACATTAATATATACATGCTGCAATGGATCACAAGTGGAAAGATCACAACAATTGCGGAATAAGGTAATGCGGACTATTTTAAAATGCAATAGATGCACTTAAATGACTGAATATTGAACAACGGTTTGAATTTAATACACTAAGTTTACGTTTCTGAATATCTGTGCAATCAAATCAAATACGTAGGTGAAGTACAGCCATATCAACTAAGAAGGAAGGAAAGCAAATACAGAGGCAATGCAAAAATCTTAATTCTATAAGAGACTTCAAGTATTCAAAATTCTTACAGACGAAAATTATAATGTATTTAGAAAAAATTGTGTAAGTTTTGTAAATTATAAAAATATAAATAGTAATTTTTAAAGTATTTTAAAAACTAATAATAAGTAAGTAAAAAATAAAAGAAATAAGAAGCAAAATAAGAAAAAAATTTAAAAAGATTGGTCGAAAAATAATTTCAATTTATATAATATAGAAGAGAAATTGTGTCATAGAGAAAAGTTTTAGTGAAACTTATATGTGTACAGATTTTGTAGGGTATAATTAAAGAATTTGATGAGATTGTTGAAGATTTGGTGCAGACTTTTGATTTTATTTTATTTTACTTTTTTTTGATTTTTGATATATAATTTACTTAATTCGTCATTTCAACACTGTAGTCAATATTACCTATGTTGTGTGTTAATTTTATCCGTGATGGTGGGAGCTGCATTTTTATGTCGATTACGAACGATAGATAGAAACATTTCATGGCAATTTTATTTAATACTCTAGGAATTTTTTCCAGAAAACTGTTTAGATGAAGTCGTCGAAAGAAATATTTTTTCATATTTTTACTCCAGAATACCGCGAATTTTAGTATATTTAAAACCATATTCCAGAAAACATTTTCAAGACCTCTTATCTATATTACAAAAGGGTAAAATCTACACAGATCAATTTTCATTTAGAAAATTATTGCCACATTGGAAACAGCTCAAGTAAAACTGCAAGTAAAACTGCCAATGGAAATTTTCTATAAAAATCTGTCATTTGAAGTCAACTTTAAACTGTAGGTCCCGCCACTCATAGATAAAATTAACATACACAATATTTGTGGTGTGGAAATCTAAATCGTAATCCTGAGTGAAATGTAAGGACCAATTATATATGTTATATTCCCTTTATGTCAATCACTAATAGCTAATAATTACTTTATCCTAAATAGGAATGTAAAAGTACTGTCAGGTGTCAATTACAGCACTTCACTTTAACGTCACAAATTTTACATCTCTTTAAACCAATTTCCTTATTAACACAGTTCACACCAATGTACATATTCGTCCAAATACATCAACATGGAGTTCGCTATTGGAAGCACTAATGGATCATTAATGGATTTAACAACAACTATCACAGTCTGCAATTACTTATGAAGAAAATATGCCCTTGTTTTATATCTTCGTTTGTGACTCATTGCCCCTTCAAGTTCAGCCTCTTTCCGCCGAAAAATTATTCTAGCTATTTTGTCGATTCATCCAGGTGCGTTTATAAAATCTAATATACTCCATATTCTAATACCGGTTATATTCCTCGTGATCAGAACATCTTTATAAGTGAAGTTAGTAACATCATATCTTCCGTTAACACTCCATTACTTATGGTTGAAGACTTCAATGGATGGAACACTAATAATAGTGTTGTATTTAGTGGATGGAACACTAAATACAAACTGGCCAATCTACCCAGTTTTCTTTGTACATTACCTTTACAAATATTGATTTTTCTCTTCCATTGGTAGTAGGGGCTACTTTTAATGATCTGCGCAACAGTAATCAATTCCTAACTAAAATCACAAATCTATCAGGGGACCTTCGCACACCAACTAGGACCAACAAGTTTTTGCTACATATAGTTAACTGGAAAAACTATTCAATAAGAGCATTGTACTGCCAGTGCCAAATTCGTCAATGGCAACACGGCTACTGCCACTAATAATACTCAGAAAAGTTAATACACTCAGAAAACTTATTATTCTCATCCGTCAGCAATTCATTCTTATATGCGTATATACGTGTGTGCAAGTTTGTAGCACATATGTATACACTCATATAAGAATGAATTGCCAAATCAAAAACAAACAATTGTTCGTTTTTAACTAAACTAAAAGGTGTCTTGTTTCCATGTAATTTATGTGCAAATAACCTGCGGAAAAGCAAATGTTACCGATTGTGTTATTGTAGGGTAAGAATACGTGTTTTATTGTTGTAGAAATGAAACTATATCGATTCGCACCGAAATAAAAAAACATTTATTATATAAATTTTAAGAATTACATGTTTATAGAGAAACAAAAGTAGCAAATTATGAAAATACTAATTTATTTATTACATACATTAATTAAATACCATAATTAAATGTTAAAATTTAGTTGTAATTTGAAACATTATCTTAACACAAATTTTGCTGCAAATTATATTTACATTTGGTTACTATGGTGAAATTATAGAAAAAATACAAGCAGATTTTGATTTACCGTTATTTTAATTTATAAAATTTTGTGTTCATATTTGAAGTTGACAAATTTAACATCAATTCAAACGAAAAAACTGTGTAAAATGCCCATAAAACAAAATAGGGGAACAACTGCTCGTTGTGATGATCAAGAGATAAGTTTTGCACAAAGTATTTATTATAGATCTACTTTCATAGACTTGTTTTTACGAAATATATTAAAATTAAACTTTCCAAGCCCTTCGTCTCTAAGTAGATGGAGCCTTATAAAGAATTTGCAGCCAGGCAACAATTTATGCATATATAATGCACTCAAAGCGACAGTTCAAAAGCTGCAGCCGCTTGAGAGAATGCATTTTCATTTTTGATGAAGTATCCATTAGAAGAAATTTGACATATAATAGTTGTGCAGATGTTATAGATGGTGTTGTAGATCTTGGATATGAACGAGTGAATGAAATGGGTTCCCAAATTTGCGTTTTTATGATAAGAGGGCTTGTAAAACTTGTAAGTTTGTTTTTAATTATTTTGTTTTTTGCTACTTCGATAAGAGCTGATGTACTTAAGAAACTTGTGCTATTAAATTAGAATATTTTAAAGGAAATTGGATTAAATGTGCGTGGATTAACGTGTGACCAAGCTCCTAACAACAGAAAATGTTACAATATGTTGGGCGAATCCACTGAGAAACCTTATTTTCTTCGTAAAAATGTTAAAATTTACTTGATGTACTGTTTGAAGAAAATTCAAAATTAATCTACATATTAACGAGCCATTTTAACCAAGATACTATAGAAAACTTGTTTTCATATATACGTGCCAAAGGTGGACACTGCAAAAATCCATCGGTTCATGAATTTAATATTGCAGTAGCTAAGTTATTATCTTTAAAAATAAACTCAGTTTAGCATCTCATCAAATTGTGCAAACGATGATGCAATGTTTTTACCTATTGAGTTTCAAACAATTTTAGAAGAAACTGAAAGGACTGGAAGTATATCATAAAATACTCACACTCCTGAAAAATGTGTCGCAGATATATACGATGAAAATAAAGAATATTTTAATGAAGATGCCGATTCTTTTAACTCCAACAACGTGCCAATAGAATTAACATCAAGTCGATATTATGTTGATTACATAGGTCAACGAATATATTGCGTTAAATGTCGTGTGGATATAAACCAGCGCAAATTTAGTCATATCCTTCGGAAATGTTTGTACATGCAAAAAATTAGGCAAAATATTCGGACTTTTGAAGTTTGTGCGCTCCATCTGACTTATTTTTTTTAAGTTTGTAAAATTCACATAAAAGTCTTCGAAAAAATATTTTCAAAAAATAAAGCTACAAAAAATACAACAATACTATTTATTCCTTTTAGTTTGATAAGGATAACAAATGTTATAAACACAGAATGGAGATGCTTAATTTATTAGTTATTATTTTACTGCGGAAGCATTCCACATGGGAAACATACAAATACAAATTATCCAGTATAGAAAAAGTTAAGATTTTGAAACATTAATCTTAGTAAACCAAAAACATTAATAAATAGTAAACTAAAAAAGTATTCATGTTATTACAACTTCATTCTATACAAACATAGATACAGAAGGACATAATTAAACTTTCTAAAAAATTACATATGGTAAGTACGTACATAATTGAATTGTCTAAAAAATAACATTATCATTCGATATAGATTCATTTCTATAACAATAAGACACGTATTCATTCCCTACAATTACGCGATAATTGTATGAAAATACGATTAATTTTGGTTCATAAATTTTCTCTTCTTCTAATAACCAACCTTTTATACTTTCTAAAAAATTACTTTATGTTTACAAAAAAGCTGTTCCCTTTCCTTATCACTTAGTTGACTATTAAAACAATCAAAATATCTTATAAGGCAATGAATTTTAATAAAAGCATTTTTTAACATAAAATATTTTTTGAGTGCAAACCTGAAACAAAGATATTATAGCATCCGGTGACATGTGGACTCGTCGCAGTGTGATTAACGAATAAATAAAAGAGCATAAGCAGTGTGTGTGAATTCTGTCTGTACAACTGTGTTATGAAATGGTAATCCCTGATGTACACATATGCTTATGGGAATGTACCGTATACATATAAATGTGTATATGCTTTTTGTTCTCTTTAATTCTCTGTTATTACACTGTTAAATACACTGTGTGCAACATCCTTATATATGTACATATAGTCTTTGCTCAAAGGCGCCACAATCAAAACTGACCGTTAAAACAAAAAATCTCCTATCCCCTGGTGGAGTCTTTAGCTTTCCATACTACGGAACCTGAAAATGAAAAGTTGGCTGTGGCTTAAAGCCAATCCAAAACAAGACAACCTATTAATTTATAAGAGAATAACGTTAAATTACGTAAAGAAATTAAGATAGGCAAGCACGTTAGCTTTGAGAAATTTGTGTGGGTCGAGTATGCCTCTGACTTCTCCTCATCATTTAATGCAATTAAATACTACTTTATGGCAACACTTAACTGCACACTAGACGAAAAAGTTTGCTTAGGACAAAATATCACTATATCCGAACTGAGCAGCTGCCTATGTAAGGTAAAAGGGAAAACATCTGGATTCGACTGCATCTCCTACCCAATGATCAAAGCGTTATATCATGTTAGTAAGGTAAAACTTCTTCATTTATACAACATTATATTTCAAAGCGGTGACAAAATACGCTACAGTCATCTTTCAACCTTAAGTGGTGTTCAAGACCGAGTTCTCTACAGAAAACCCCAACACCTGTAGCTCCACCTAACAGACCCATCCGTGAAGATGGGTATATCATTCTGCCCCTGGAGTACCCCACCCTTCCATTGTGCCCTATCCAGTATAAGCATCCTTAAATCAGGCAGGAACATAACCTCGGGCACAATATAGTCGGTGGCGTTTTCCGAACGAATGTACCTCCCCTCAGGAATGACGACATTAAAAACTCTGAAATGACCTATCGAGCGCTGTGTCCATCAGTCCGATTCCCTCAGATGTATAGCACTTCGACGTATGGCATACAAATCCAGCGGTGTCAGCAGAGCATAGTGTCAAGAGCAGCTTGAGGGCAATTCTTCCTGAATCCAGTGATACTAAAGGATCCAAGATTTTTCGTTGGAAACTCATATCTAAGGCACTTCACCACACAACACAGCCATAAGTAATAACCGCTCTAATCGCGACATATCCAGCGTATGGCTCTAGGCGGACGACCCCAGCTCTTACCTATGCAGCTCCTACACTGATAGAGAGCATTCCGTCCCTTCATTCGTTCCTCGGTGTTTCTTTTCCAGTTCTTAAGTACTTGACCTCAGAAGACAACAAGCTCCCTACCACCTAACCTCGGTAATCTGAAGGTTTCAATTTTGTACTTACGCGAGAACAGAACGAGGTCTGTCTTTTCGGAATTTATACTCAGACCACACTTCGTAGCCCATGAGGATAAAGTTCCAAGCGCAGACTCCATCAGTTCCCCCAGCGCTGATAAAAATTTGCCACCCATCGGGAGGAGATGCAACCTCGTACGGCATGTACACAGATGATAGCATCAGCTTGATCCGAAGGTCATCTCTGTACCACAGTTATCACGTCACTTGTACAAAAGGAAGGAGTGATCAACAAGTCCAAATTACTTCTGCTTAAAATACAGGTTCTTACCTTCCCACTTGTTTTAGGAACAAGTAGTCTATAATCAGGATCGCTCAAACCCAGAATCCTATCCTTAAGGATCCAACGCTCCTGGATAAGATCGATATCAACTTCATGGCGGCGTAGAATGGTTAGCATGTTGTGTGAGGCGGCCTCGCAGTGTTGCAGAGTAATCTGCACCACTTTCAGCCCGCTCTGGGTCCTTGGCATCACCTATGTCCGGATGACGGAATCTAAGGTGCTCTTACCCACATAACACTACACCACCCTTTGCCCTTAGCCAATGAAGTGAAGTCTGATCTATCGCTATCCGAAGATTGCAGCCTTTTCTCTTACCATCACCAGCCAAAGAGTTGATAACTACCAACGAGCTGGTGTTCAATCCGTTATTCTGTTTACCAATAAGTTGAGGTATGCTATTCATCTGCCTAAATGTAGGCGGCGCCCATACCGTCACTATTGGACGCAGAGTTAGGTAGGATTGAGCGATCACCCCCAGTCCAGAGTTCACCACGGCACTGCATCCACAAGGAACTTTACAGTTCCCTCGTTTTCGCAGTCCACTACCTTGATGCCTTTGGACCAACCGATAGAGGATATGCGGGCATTACTGCCGTCGCAACTTTCCTCCATCATAAACTCGACGAGCCTTTCTTCAATTAGATCCCATCTTTCAGGAGAGATTTTGCCATCCAAACCTGACCTATAGATGAAAGCCAATTGAAGGAAAGGATTAGTTCCCAGGATCCCCTGCTTTTTAGGACGCTTTGAGCCGAAGAGAGGCACCTCGTCAGATCTGTTTCTTTTCATGTGATTTTCCTTTCGGGAGACCTGCATAGAAAATCTATCTGTCGACGTGCCCTCTTTCGGTTTTAACCTTGTATACTTCTTCTGGTATAAAGTGTTAGCGATAGTTTCTACCCTCTTTCCTTTATCCATTGAAGAAAGAACACCATCACCTTTACTCTTCACTTGAGGTTTGAAGACTCGAGAAGTCTTCTTTACTCCAGTTTTGAGTACGGGTGTAGAACCTTCCAGACCATTGCTTGTGGTTTTGGAAGTAGAAGCGATTGGCTCTACACTCTTGCCCGCACTCAAGGGTCCATCCTTTATGCCAGAACCAGCGCCTCGCGAGAGGACACTGCCCGGGTATTTGGTTTCATACCTCAAAATAGTGCCTCTGTGTCGAAGCAGTATCTTCTGCTCCTTAACAGAGGGGGAATCCATATCGTAGCTTGCAAATCTGCTTAAGACGGTGCAAGCCCTGCGATACGAATTTCTCTCTATGTAAAGCGGAACGTTTCCGCCCAGTTTTTCCTATCTTTTCAGACTAGATACTTTTTCCCATTCAGTCCAAATCAGGGTTTGAAGCATCCTGTCTGACAAGTGGGTTTCTCATAGGGGAGGTCACCATCTCATTGCTCCCAGTGGCAATCTGGGTACGAGTGATGGGGAGCCTTTCGATGATTGTATCATTACCATCTTCATCCGACAGTGGGGAGACAGAGTCTGACTACACATATGTCTTCCGTTATCCTCATACAATCTAGGGCGAAACTCTTGATGATTTCATGGGTGTTATCAACAATGCTCGCCTGAATTTGCGCAATGAGATGCAACGGGTCCAGTCCAATAACAGGCGCCAGAGTTTCATCATTGTTCGTTTTGTCCATATCCTTGTTTATTTATTCGTTATCCATATAAATCCCACGAGTGAAGGGGAAGTGAGGTCAATCATGCCATAGCCTCCCCTAGCATGGCAAGGACTCGGTAGAAAACCTAATACTCCCTGAGGCGCTCAGGTATCAGGTGACTGCAAACCATCCGATAAGCACGGGTCGGATAACGCTCCGGATAAGGTTTATAGAAGAATATAACTGTTCTGGCGTGTCGAAAAGATCACACAAGAGACATCAATTCGAAGACAGTCCTCTCACGATATTACGGTAACCTTTAGTCATGCACCACATCCCCAACAAGTTGGGGATAGGTACACTTAAGCCCCCACATCGCGACAAAATTGTTACCCTGGCGGAGGAAAAGCGTTTCCTTGATCCATTTTTTCGAATAGTAAAAAATCGAAGACCACACGAGAACACGACTAACATTTTTATCTGTCAAAAACAAACTGACAATCCAAAATGGCTGATAGTGTCAACATACATAACAGACTTGTGTACCAACATAACAGAAAAAAAATGCGGAAATCGAACATGCGTACCTCACGAAATTTGAAAATTACTGTTATTTTTTATCTCACCTCGTATATCGAGGGTACTTTTTAGCTCTTTAATTGAAGATTTGATAATGCTACGGTTTATCATTTACATTTTGAGTAACAGATTCATTTGATGGAATCTAGGCATTAAGCTTTCAAGCAGGGATACCCCTCAAGGGAGTACTTTCCTATTTTTCCTAGTTGGAAATTTCGTCTTAAAGTGCCTGGAAACTACAGGCTTAAGGTTGTATAACATGCCGATGATGTGGATATTCTAATGGGTAGTAAATGTCTATAGACGCTTGCAGAACTAATGGAATCCGAATAATGAGGTCCAAAATGTTTATTGAGTATAAACCCCTATAAGACAGAACTTGTAATCGTCGCGGAAAGATTGAATAAGGGCCTGAAAACTCTGTACCAATGCAGCAATTCCATAGGTAAAATCGTGGAACTAAGACTTTATTAGATTTGTTGGGCGATTGTAATATCTGTTATTACTTATAGATGTGTTGTTTGGTAGCTTTGTACAGTGAATTTCTTCCTTGAGTATCACCGGAGTGAAGAAGAGTTTTTCTCAGGCTGATTTTGACACTTTGCTCTGCCTGACTCCGCTTGATTTATATGTCAAGTGCCACACGTCTGGTAAAATCTGGCTGCTGGCAACAACTCTCTATCTAGTGAGAACAGAGTTGTGGATTATATGGTGTCCGAGAGTATGTTTCTGCCTCGTTAAAGATTCTTATTCCAGATAGGTAGTGGAGATACAATGGTAGAAAGGCGGATGTGTCGAAGTTGGATGATGTCATAGGAGCTAAGATTTTCTGTAAGCTCGGACTTGGTTAGGTTAAATAATGGCTGTAGCTTCTTTCAGAGACTTTTGCTATAGGGCTGTCCAAAGTGCGTCAGTCTAATTTGTCTCTGTTGGGCTCCTCGGTTCTTCGGACTAGTCGGAAGGTGGGTCAAGGACTAGGAACGGAGGCGATATGTAAAATATTTGGCCCTTTATAGACATTGTTAGAATAGCCTTGCTGCTGGAGAAATCCAGGGTAAGACTAATTATTGGGTTTCTTACGGGACATTGTAAGGTTAGGTTGGTTAAACTCTCTATCGAGTGTCGGGTTCTCCTAAGATTTGTAATGGGCTGGTAGAAAAGTGTCCGTACAACACCGCGGTAGTTTATTCGGTGCTCTCGTGGGTGTTATGCCTTTCTTAATTTTTTCCTCCGACCAAATCTTCCTAATTTTCTATTCTTCATATTAGGACGATTAGAATATGTCAGTTTTCTCAATGACAAGTACGCGTCTACAAACATAATCTAATATAAAAATATTCAAGATTGCAATTTTAGTAAAAAGGAGATATATTACGGAGGAAAAACACTCACGATATTTAGCACCCATAATTCATTAACTTTTTAAATAAATGAAACCATTAGTACACTTTATCTTATGCACGCTTTTACCAGGTACTGATACCTTGTGGTCAGAAGAGGGAGTTTGTTTGTCTTATTTATGATATTTAGCTCTAATAAATATCAATAGATGACATTGTTTTCTTTTCCAGTTTTTATTTTTGTTTAATTTTTGACATGTTTTATAGTTTTCTGAAATGAATAATTTGATTATTTCAAAAGTTTTAAATTAATAATTTTACGTAAATATTAATTGTTCTTAGTTTAAAAAAGAATGATGAACAGATTACGGATATTCGCAATGAGATTGAAATTATATTTGTGGAGATGATGTTGAAATCTACATGGCTCTAACATGTCTAACGAGCAAAAAATTATATTTTCTTGACTGACTGACTTGTATTAGCTTTTGAGATCTATCCCCCGGCTCGAACAAAACAAATGACTTCCTGTTAGCAGTCTTCTGTCAAAAACTCTGAGAGTAAATAAAACTGCATACAATTAACATACACAACGTGAGTGGTGTGAGAAGTAATTCTGCTTAGGGATGCCAACGGGATTGATTTTTAAAACTCCCGATCCCAAAATCCCGGAATTTTTCGGGACAATTCGGTTTCTCTTAATAAACAAAAGCTAAAAACAATTTTTTAATTAAAAATTTCATTAATTTCTGATCTTTAACACAATACAAATGTCATAAAATGAAAAACAGAACAAAAAGTAACAAAATAGAGTAAATTACCAAAAATAAAAATAATTCGTGTGTGTGTACATACATGCATACATAAACACATTAGTGAAGAAACAAATAGCTACCTTTTTAAGAACACTATTTTGTGTCCAAAATATATATATTAATTATATTCATTGTTTTAAGTAATGGTTTAAAAAGATCAAAGTCTCTAATATTTCATCAAAATAATTTTGTTCCGAATATACGCTGCCGCTGAAAAACATCTTTCGCAAACTACATTTGTGGGCAAAATGGTTTCAAGATAGCTGTATGCAGAATATAACTATTAACCTCTAACACCTCGTGATTCAAACAAATCTATTTCTTTAGAAAGTTGATTGTCTAAATCATCAGCAATATTAACGGATTTTGTTGGACTTCTATGTCTACAATTAACTTTTTAACAATGGAAGTTGTAGAATGATATAGAATATTCACTTAATTATTGCATGATATGATTGAAAAACTACATGGGTGTTATTTAATGTAACATTAAATGAAAAAACAATGCCGTAAACCCAATTATTAAACTATAAAGTATATGTGTATGAAATTACAATCCCGAAAATCCCGGGACATTCGGGATTTCCCGATTGGTATCCCTAATCCTGCTAAAGGGTTATACTGACAATTAAGTAAGTAAGGATACATATGCGATACATATTTTTTTTTAAGAAGCTTCGTTAGGAGTTTATTGTTGGCCAGAAAATTTTGCTAATTTTCTTGCTGGTGACGACTTGAAATGCAATCTAAAATCAGAAACTTGTGTTTCACAACCGTATAGCAATTTTGATTTAAAGTTGAGGTTAAAAATGTTTAATTCAGCAATATTAGAGAGCCTTTTTCTTTTATTTATAAAGCACTCTAATTATTCGTGTTTTACCCCATGTTTATGAGTAATGGGTATGATTATAGAACGTCGTAACTTTTAAAAAAAAAAAAAAAACTCAACGTTGTGATAAATTGTCTTTTACGATATATGATCATACTCATGAAATGATCACAGGAAATGACCTATGCTGTAAGCATTTAAAATATATTTGTTTAACAAAGATTGAATAATTTATTTGACCAGAAAATTCTTGAAATACCCTACAGAATGCGGTTGCTAAATGCCTAAATAAAGTTAACTCCTCTGACCGCTGCATTTTAGTTTATTTCGCTTGTTTTTAATTTAAAGAATTTTTTTATACACTTAATGTTTTGTTAGGTACTCTCTTTGACAGAATATATTGCTGAGGAGTAATATTAATCCATTCTTCCTGAAAATATCCCTGAAAGCATTTTATTATTACAATTCCTCTTGGATTCTGTATGGGGACTATATCGGGGCTTTGAGCCCGCCACTCATATATTTCTATTCAAACTAATACGACTTGTTATGTAGATGTAATATACACTGAAGTCTCGTTTTATCCGATAAATCCATTCCACAAAAAAATCGCATAAATTGAATTCGCATAAACTCTAGCTTCATAGAAAAATTAATGATTCTTTCCAAAATCCTGAAAAACCGCATAAATTCAAATTTTAACTGAAAAACCAAAGCAAAATCGCATAAAAAAACAAAAGTATATTTATTTAATTTTCTTAAACAATGAAAACAAAAACTTCTAAAAAAATAAACAAAAATAAAGTATTAATTCATTATGTACAGAAAAAAATGGTCCAAAAAATAATAAATAAATAATAAACTGAAGTCTGAATTATGAATGTACGATCAGTCATTCTGCATCGTTTTGGAATTAGTTCGATGTCACATACCTATCAGGTTTAAACTTTTAATTCTTGTTTCTAAGGATATTGTTTCTCTCTTTTTCATACTTTTTCCCAAAATAAAGTTTAAAATTGAATTTAATATGAATTTTAAACAATCGAATCACTCAATCACTCCACCGTAATTAAGAAAATGAACCAGTTAATAAAAAGGGAAGTTCCCAGTTTGTTTTTTTAACAATACCGTACACGTACAACTCTCTTACATATGCATATGTATTGCCCATAAATAGATAAACACAAAATGAAATACACCATAACGATTATGTCAGTGGTGCAAACTTGATTTAATTTAAAAATTATGCAAAAGTTTAAAAAGTATCATAACATTTTAAAATCTATAAAAAATCTAAAAAAAATTCATTTAAAATCGCATAAATTCGAATTCGCATTAAAAACAAATCCGCAAAAACGAGACCCGAGTGTACACTTATGTGGCTAATCATCATAATTGCTGGTGGGACTATACTGTCTTCATATATTCCCCCAGAAAGTTTGTGTCTATTTTTCTGAATGGACCAAGCCCGAACAATGCAAAATATCGCCACATCATTACTGTTTTTGCATATTATGAACCCGCCGACCCCAAAGACATTAAACTTAAATTTCTTTTTACGGAAAGTGATGATATATTAACACGATGTTCTGATTCTATATTCGATCTTATTTGAATGCGTTTTACAAAAGAATCAACTTTAGTCATTCAGACCATAAGGGTATCTTCGGCTTTTGCATGTATATTGTTCTTTGTGCTACAGGAAGTGTTAAATTTTTGGTAATACATGTTAGAGTTGAAAACTTTTCCCCGCGAAGCAACATTTTGGAAGAAATTCAAATAATCTCTCTCAGAGAGAATGGAAGCTCTTATTTTTACCCATAAATGTTTGATGTCTAGCCTATTGACACATTCGCCTCGGACTATTTTCATTCAAGGTTTCTTATAAATCGGTGTATTTTTCACACCGTTTTCGGTGTAAATTTCCAAATTGTTTTTCGATTTAAATTATTATAGGCGAATTATATTGACATACAGGAATTAAAATATCTTCACTAAACTTCAAATGACATTTGGAGTTATTGCTACGGAGTTTTTGCTATTGTTATTGATACGAAAATTATAGGAAATGAAGAAGCGAATATTCTCGCTAATAGAACCAGAGTACTGCATGCCATTCTGTCTTTCATTGCATTGGAAACAAAGCTGAAAAAGTGTGGGGAAACGTCACGTTGACTATTGTAGAAATAATTACAAAGATACACTAAAGCGACCATAATAAAGGGAAAGCGATGAGTATAACGGACTCCCAATATCCCAATATTTTATAAAACTTGATACGTCTGAGAGGACTAGGCTGGAGGAAGCTGAGAAAGTTTGTACAAGAGATAGACTTCCTATTTAAGTAGGGTTGGTATTGGTGAGCGCACAGCAATGTTACTCGATCTTTTAGGTGTATTCCAATAAGCATGAGACTTTTGGTTAGTCTCCTCTCCACCAACCTACCTACCTAGTCGGATTATAGTTTTCCAGGAGAAGTATTTCTAAACTTTGGAAGAAAACTGTCCAATATTGGTGAAATGTTTGATAATATCTTTGAATTTTTTGAAAATTAATTTCAATAAAAAAGAAATATTAAATTGTACACGTGAGAAACCTCGTTTCCTAATGTGTAATTTTTTGAAAACGAGATATTTCGTTTCCCGATGCGAATGTGTCTTTAAAATTAAAAAAATTCAATTTGTTTGGTTACTAAAGTGTTATTATTCAAATACTTGTCGTTTTTAATTTAATTAACTCAATTAATGATCTTCTTAATCTATGGAAGTAGACAAACATTACGGAATATAAAAGAACTTCACATTAAAATGCTAACTTGTGGTGCATTTTTATAAATCTGTATCGGGAGTTTATAAAAATTGTAGATTATCAACCAAAAGTTAATCTTTTTTTCCAGTCAAAAAAGAATATTTCATCATTAATTCAATTGTATGTCTACAAGTGGTCGCAACTTGTTCCTATTATTTTGGTATTGTTATATAGAATTTTATATGTAAGCGTTTTAGAATCATACCACCACCTGTACGTCATGCTTTCTTTTATATAAATCGAATTATGTCAATATCGAACATTTCAATAAAAAAGTCAAAATAAAACCAAACTTTATTTTATGTTTGATTTCAGAAACTATAACATCGTCTTCGAACTCAACAGGTAGTGGTGTTTTAAACGAAAATGATGTGATGTGTTGGGATCAAGCCCGTTCTGTTATGGATAGTCCGTCCGGAGACTCAACTAACGCCATGAAAATGTTAGAAAATGTTGAAAACTCGAACAACGCTGGAAAATCAGTGTGTTCGAACTTATCAAATGATGAGAGTGGCAGTATACCATCTTTACAAGGTGTTAAAGTACCAGACGAGAATTTGACACCACAACAACGTCAGCACCGCGAAGAACAATTGGCAAAATTAAAGAAAATGAATCAGTTTCTTTTTCCGGAAAATGGTGGTAATGATTACCATTCTCAAGGACCCGGAAACAATTCAATGATGGCTGCAAAATTACAAATTCCACCAGATGGTCTTGGTGGTAATGGAGGAATGCAAGGTAATCCAGTCACATTAATGGGAATACAGGGCCAAAATATTGGAAATAAACTAAATGCTACAGCAGCATTAAGAAATATATCGGGAAATATTCTAAACCATACCAAAACTGGTAATATGTCTAATCCACAGCTTGATAATTTACCAAATTTGGGTGAAGATATTATAATGGCATCCGATATGATAGCTGGCTCCAATTGTGGACCCAATGAAATGAATCCCTTAGCAACAGATCTTAAACAAAGTTGTATGCCGAATTTGAACAATACCGGCGGTTTGGCAGGAAACGGAGTTAGAGGATTAATGAATTCAAGCAGTTCAAATCTTAATATGATGAATAACAATGCTCCAATGGGAATGCCACCAGGAGGTTTAATAAACGATTCTAATAATGCAATGTTAGGCAATACTTCAGATGTATTATCTCCTTTTAATACAAATCATTGCCCTTCAACGGGTCAGGAAGGTGGACCTAGTGGCAGTGGTATGATTGGTTCACATAAAAATATGAATACACCACTTTCGCATGCAGCAGATATAAACTCTGGAGTAGTTATGCATCAGATGGAATGGTCGAAATTACATCATCATATATATGAGGAGCGTTTAAAAAGTAATCACTCCAACGTGAATGGCATGTCGTCAGAAATTGGTTCTGGAGGAGGATCTTCTGTCGGCCAGGAGACACTAATACGCTCTAATTCAACAGGTGTAGGGGGTGGTGGTGGCGGAGGGAGTATATTACATAGAACGAACTCCAACGCAAGTGCAAACAATCGCGGCAATCAAGGACCTCCTCCACCTTATCATCCTACTCAACGATCAGCGTCAGTGCCAATTGCTACTCAATCCCCTAATCCTTCAAGTCCTAATAATCCTACATCAAATATGTCATTGCCATCCCCACGAGCTTCTAATACAATAGGTGGTGGTGGCTTGTCATCGACAACATCTCCAAGTATGGATGCAACACCGGCTTCCTCATCCACATCAACACTAAACACGAACTCCACAACGACTACAACAACGGCAATTGGCGTTTCATCGGGAAATAACAGTAGCGGCTCCACTACTAATAAAAATACGTTTTCACAACAGGAGTCACCAAAACCCGCTTCTGGTGCGGGAAATTCAAATCGTAATAGATCAAATGTAAATAATTTAAATAGCAATCCTACCACTCCCCTCTCTCATATTTCACCCAAAGATATTGATTCTAAGAATACAAATGTCGCACCTACATCAGGTAAATTCGTATGCTAAAATCAAATTTGTACTATTATATATTTATATTATTATCAGTATTTATATTATCATATGGTACTGTTACCATAGGTCCGCTATTCATAAAGTATATTGCAGTCGATGCAAATATTTATTAAGCTTATATATATATATATTTCTTATAAAAACAAAGAATAGAAGAGAAAAGAACAATAAATTAGAATTGTTGGAATTATTGAAAAATTAGGTCCCTGTATATATAACACATTCCTATTAATCATATGAAGGCCAAAGCGCTTTAATAAATTGGCGATGTATGCATCTATCGGTGTGGCATCCCTGATGGCAGTTATTTCTGTGTAATTTTATTCTGTTGCTTCTTGTTTCCAATGTCCTTATGAGGGACGTCTTTTCCAGAGAAATCTTCCCAGATTTAAACCTAAGGTTTATAGCCACGATTCTTCGTTTCTCATTCCGCAACTTACTTTTTCGTTCCTTTACTTCATGAACAGAGGTCATATCCTCAGCGTTAATCCTATATTAAAGAACTGTACGAATTAATATATAAAATATTAAACACTTAGTACTTAGATCAACTAATTAATCTTAATTTTGGTCATGTGGAAACAATTAAAAATTTTAAATGCAACGACACCATAATTAGGACTAGAAGACCAGGACAAAGATTATTATTTATTTATTATTTAGTAGCATTAATTGCTCTGATAAGTAAAGTTTTTAACAAATTGAACACAATTTCTTTTAAATACATTAATATTTCTCTCATCTTTAACACTGCTAGGTAGTAGATGGAATAATTGTAGTCCCTTATATAATAAACACCTCTTCATTATATTGGTTGTTGCTCGATGTATCCTAAAATCATTTGCATTTCTAAGACTGAAAGGTTGGCATTCGTTGACATATTTTAGTTGATCTGTTAGATATTCCGGCGTGTTACCCATTTTCATTTTATATATAAATGTAAACGTGTTTAGTTGAAGTCTTTGTCGAATGTTGAGCCATTTTAGTGTATCTAGCATGAGTTGTGTTGGTGTAAACCTGTTGCACTTAATTATAGATTAATATATTAATTATATTATAGATATGATTTAAACCAATTTAATTATTTATCTTTTATTCCATATTCATACATCTTGCACAGTAATATGTATCTATCAATTGTTTCAAAAGCTCTCTTAAAGTCAAGAAAAATTTGTATCTATCAATTGTTTCAAAAGCTCTCTTAAAGTCAAGAAAAATTGCCATTACCTTCTTATTTATGATAATCTTTATCCACCTATTAATAACATAGTTTACCGCTGTTTCACACGAAAATTTTTTCCGAAAACCCGATTGATATTTCGATAATAAGTTATTTTTTCCATGTAGTCCTCAAGGTGTTGTTTAACAATTTTCTCTCAATTTTCTCATTTTAAAGTGTTTTTTGGACGAAATTCTTCACATTTATTTGTTTTTGTTATTTTCTCAATTGGTGTAATCTTTGAAGTTTTCCAACTATCTGGAAAAACTCCCGTCTCCAATGATGAATTTATTATTCTTAACATTATATATCCACATAAATGCCAATTGTGTAAGATTAAACATATATGCACTTTATTATAATCTGGTTTTTTCTTTGTGGTTTTACAAATTGTTTTAAGTTCTGACATAGTTATTGTACAAAAAATAAATCTATTATTTATTACGTTTATCTTATTATCATATTGTACATCTTCTATACATTCTCTTATTTCTTTAATACTATTTATAAAATATTCATTAAATTGGTTAGCTATATTGGAGCTGTTATAATATTCTACATTATTAAATTTCACATTTTTTATCAAAGATGTATTATTTTTTAGAGCTAATTCTTTTATATTATTCCACATTAGTTTTTGATTTTTGGAATTTCCTATTTTTTTGTTAATATATTGTTACGAAAATGGAAATGGTGTAACTTCGTTTAACATTAAAATGTTAAACAAAAGCTACAAAAACAAAAACATCAGTACAACGAAAAAGGGATAAGCAAGTAAACAACAAACAACAACAACAGCAGGGACAATCGTAAACAACCTACACTAACAACAAGCATGCAAACATGTATGAATGTAAACATGTTGTCTACATTCATAGAATTCTCTTGAAGGCGAAGACTGGAACCTTCGCCTACGAGAATATTCATCAAACTGTTTACGTCGTGATATAAAAGGCAAAGCAAAGCATGAAGGATCGGAGTAGAAGTTCAGTCAGTCTTGTGTGAAGACGCGCTGCGTTTGAAGTAAACCAATCGTGGTATGAAGATCTCCATTACAAAGATCGATAGAACAATTATGTCGTAATTGTTATTGTTTATCGCAAAGGGCATAAACAAAAGAATAACAAATAGAAAGCATAGATTGGTTGTTGTAAGAATTCAATTGTGAACAGTGGCACACAGAAAGTTGTGTGATTAATAAAAGGATTTAATTAAAATAAAACACACAAATATTATTTTTATTTTTATTTGGCAATCTACGAGCTCATATTTTAAACGTTTTTAAAAGGTAAAAACCGTAAACAATTGGTTGCAGAAGTGGGATGCAAAATCTAAAAGTAAACAATAAATAATCTAACACATGAAACTCTCCGAATTAAGAGTGGAACGACTTAAACGAGAGTTGGGTAAA
>QOCX01000788.1:53351-80522 GCA_005959815.1 Sarcophaga bullata
GGGCTCGAAAAATTAACTGCAAAGGCGGTTGATGGAGGAACTTCAGCATCAGGGCATCGATATCGATTCTTACGAGTTCGAGGATGAAGAGGAACGAGAGTTACGGGCACCTTCAAACCCCAGCGTTATGGACCTAAATTCGTTGCTAGCCGCTTTGACGGAACAAATACAAGCTTCTAAAGCAGCAACTGAGCAAAAAATGGAGAAGCTACATGCTGAGTCTCGAAAAGAAACTGATCAGAAATTGGAAAACATGCAAGCAGCAAACCAAAAACTGCAAGAAGTTTCTGAGCAGAGAATGGAGGAAATGCAAGCAAAATTGGTGGCAAAAATTTAAAGGGTATTTGAGGAGAAGCTGCAGAAAACAAAAGACTCAATCAACAAGAGGAGTACTAGTGTCGAAGAAAAAGTGTCAACTCGGTTGACACGGAAGATTCAAGTTTAGAAAAGAAAACCACAGACGTAGAAGGTGACGATGAGCCATTAAATGGCGGCAGTCCAAAGGAGAATAGAAGTAATGCTGATGGCAAAGCGAAGGGAGCTGTCAAAGGAAAAGCTAAAGCCCAGAAAGCTTCTCATAAAGACAATGATGGCGAAGATTATGAAGAAGGCGATGACGGTGAAGAGGAGGAATACGAAGTTAAGGACATTGTTGGTCACAAGACGGAACGTGGTGTGTCTCGTATTTCCTAATCAGAAGGAAGGGATATGCAAAGGTTGACGATACCTGGGAGCCGGAGGAAACACTTAGTTGTCCTAAAATCATTGACAGATATAAGAAGAAACAAAAACAATCGTCGAAGCAAGGTTCTACACTAGCCAAAAATACAGGAGCAAAGGCAGCCGCCGGTCGAGGAAATAAGAAACCAATCGACGAAGAAAAAGAATGGGAAGTTGAAAACATTATTGATTATGCTGGGGAGAACGAGAATAAGAAGACGGGAGAAAGTAGTAGCGAACTAGACTGGGATACCGATGAACAAATAGGTGAAAGTGTTCATATTGCGACGGGTATCAAGAGGGAACGAATGATCGATATTTCCTCACCAGTTGAAAAAGAGGAAGATCGTGATGGTGGTCCTGAAGATTCACGACGTAAACTGAGTCGCTCACAATCTAAACAACGAGAGCTGGAATACAGAGAACGTGAAAGTGAAAGTGAAGGGGAACAAGAGCAGGAACGTGAACGCGAAAGAGAACGTGAGAGGGAACGCGAGGATGAAGTTGTGAAAAACGTTGAAGATCTGCAACGTGAGAAAGAAATAGAAGAAGAGTTACTTGAACGTAAAAAGATAGAAAAGAAAGTGCGGGGAAAGAAAGCGAAGCGGCTTAAAGAGTGCCCAGAAAACTACGATGACGAAAGAGATGATGGTAAATATTGCAAGGATCGGGAATTGCAACGACGTCTGGTGGAAAGAGTTCGAGAGGCACAGTTAGATAGAAAGGACCGAAATAACGAATACGGAAAATTGTGCAGACCGCAGATAATTATTGATGATAATTTGGAAAAGCGTAAAGAACAAGTACAAGTCAGGGATAAGCACATGTCTTCAGGAAAACGTCCAAATTCACATGTATTCTACCATCGAAATGTCGTCAATGAAGGACTAGCAAGAGTGGGACTAGCAGAGACCGTGGCTTTTGCACTATCCAGGAGACCGCTCTCAGGATTTCCAGACTTGCAGTAAGAAGAGAGCGAAAGATGAAAGTCGTGGAGGAAGCAGTATGGCTTTTAAGTAAAATTAAAAGATTAAACGATGTAATGTACAGGACACAGAAAGTTTATAACCCCCGAGTAAAAATGAAAGTCGTAAACGTTAAGTCGTTAAGTGTGCGGCAGCGTTACGAAAATGGAAATGGTGTAACTTCGTTTAACATTAAAATGTTAAACAAAAGCTACAAAAAAACAACGGACTTGTTTGCCTGATTGACAAATAAAGAAGAATAAAACAACAACATCAGTACAACGAAAAAGGGATAAGCAAGTAAACAACAACAACAACAACAGCAGGGACAAGCGTAAACAACCTACACTAACAACAAGCATGCAAACATGTATGAATGTAAACATGTTGTTTACATTCATAGAATTCTCTTGAAGGCGAAGACTAGAACCTTCGTCTACGAGAACATTCATCAAACTGTTTACGTCGTGATATAAAAGGTAAAGCAAAGCATGAGGATCGGAGTAGAAGTTCAGTCAGTCTTGTGTGAAGACGCGCTGCGTGTGAAGTAAACCAATCGTGGTTTGAATATCTCCGTTACAAAGATCGACAGAACAATTGTGTCGTAATTGTATTGTTTATCAACAAGGGCATAAACAAAGGAATAACAAATAAAGCAATTGTTGTATATTAGAATCAATTGTGAACAGTGGCACACAAAAGTTGTGTGATTAATAAAGAATTTAATTAAAATAAAACACAAATTTATTTTTATTTTTATTTGCAATTTTAAACGTTCTTAAAAGGTAGAAACGTAACAATATGTATTGTTTCATTTTCAAGTTTTACTTTATATATATTTCTGGCATTATTTTATCTTTTTTAATGCTTGTAATTCTTCGCACTGTACGTTTTTTAATTGTATCTTCAATAGATTTATCAAAGTTGTTTGCATTATAATTTCATTCCACATTTCCATTAAAATTTAATATTTCACTAATCTCGCTTTTAAACTTGTGTTTTTCATATTTAAAGACTTCTATATGTTTTGTGCTTTCATGCTCTTTATTCACTTTGGTTTCTATACAAATTTCTACTATTTCATGATCAGATATTTTATTTATTCTGCTATTATATACCTTTATATTGAAATTGTTTGTCATAACATAATCTGTTTAGTTTTCGAGTTTCGAGTAATCTCGTATAATCGGTAATAACTTGTACAAGTCCATTATCGATTATGATCTGTTCCAATTTTTGTTTATAAAAACTTTCCTTCGACCAATCAACATTCAAATCCACGGCAACAACTATGTCTATACTTTTTTTCACTAATCTCTTCAATCGTTTGTTCAAAAACTTCATAAAATTCTGAATCCTGACTGCTTGGTGATCGATACACAGCTGCAATTATCATTGATGTATTTCTTATTTTAATATTATAAGACCTAATCAAATGTAGTCCCCGTAGTCTAGTAGTTAGTGTGTTGGCTTATTAGACGAAAGGCCAGGGTTCGTATCCCCGGTCAGGCATCAAAAACGAAATATGAAAAAATATTTCTTCTCTGAGAGTAAATAAAATTGCTATGAAAAGTTTCTCAAAAAAATCTGTCGTTTGGAGTCGACTTTAAACTGTAGGTCCCACCACTAATGTATAAAATTAACACTAACACACACAACATAAGTGGTGGTGAGAAGCTAGGTCGCAATCCTGATTGAAGGGTTGTAATGGCCAATTATGTATGTATGTATGTATGTATGTAATCCAATATTTAAAGTTTCGTATTTTTTCGCATATTAAATTCACAATTATTCCAGCCGTTCTTAAAGAGTTGGATAATGTAACATATGCATTGTATCCTTCTAGTTGTATCTCAGGTTCATCTACTTTATCTGTTAAGTCTGTTTCAGATAGTATAATAAAATCCGCTTGTCCGTATCCGCAATTACTTTAACCTAGTTAAAATTGTTAATGAATCCTTGTACATTTGTGTAAACTCCTTGTATGTTCTTTAGTTGTTAATCTATCAATCCTATGGTTCTCTTTTTTAACTGTAATTTATGTTGATACACTGGACACCATTTACTAGTTGTAGCATGATTCTCATCTAGACCCAAATTTAGCTTTTTGTTCAAATTTATACAGTAAATGCATTTATTCATACATTCTTTAACACAGTCTTTCGTTGCATGACGTATTATTCTGCACAGACACTAGCTAGTTAGCAAATACCAGCCACTTCTGGGTATCTGAATATTCGAGTCTCGCATAAAAATTGGTTTTTATGTTCGCATCTTATACATATGCTAAGTTTCGCTCGGTGAGAAGTATCAATATTATCTTTAACTGTTGCAGATTGGCTGGCATATTTTTGAAGTTTTGAGTCATAATGCAGATATGCATAATCCAAATATGTAAAACTTGTTTATATAGAATTAAAGATTATATAACTCTTAAGGCTTTGTCATTATAATTTTCTAAAATATGGAACTTTGAATATTGGCATATCAAACCAAAATGCGTTGTGAACAAATGAATAGTAGTTAGGGTAGTATAAAAGTTTATTAAAAATTAAACAAAATAAATATTATTGTAAAAACAACTTCTGAACTTCATTTCACAGTCATAGTGGGCCATAGTTACTTCGTTTTCGTAACGAAATATAACCGATATTTTGAAAAAAAATATCAAATGGCAGGAGTTTACTGAACACATTTGTGGTTGGTATATCGCCTAGTCTTACGCGGGCATTTCCAGAAATAAGGCAACTAATAACGAAACATTACAGAAATATGGCGAAAAAAACAGCTTTTAATATTATTAAGAGTTATGGACATGCAGAAAAATATCCCAAAACTGCCAAGGTCTAGATACACTCATGAAAAAACGTTAATCCAATAAAGTGTAGTAGCCAATAACAATAGTTTCGAGTAGCCAAAAATTGTATGAACAAAAATTGTATGAGTGATTATGGATCACAGGTATTATATAAACATATTATGAACAGCGTGCAGAAAAACTGGGTTAGCAAAAGGTGATCTATCGTGCTTATGGCTATAATGTAATCTGCCTCCACTATAGCTAAAAATTATAAACTTAATAGATCAATCCCAAATGGTATAAAGGCGATACTGTAACAAAAGGGCCTTTTAACTTTGTATTAAGTATTGTATCTTTATTTGTTACTTGATCGTAATAATCCATTATTAACTTGGATGTGAAGTTTATATATATGATATTCACATTTGTTTGTTATTATTCTGATTGTACAGTAATTGTGGAATTTTATGCTGTGTTTTTAACAAACTCCTGTTGTAACTTTGAACCATTGTGTCTTATATGACAGTGAAAGAAAAAAATTAATTTAAAAAATAGGAAATAACTCGTGCTCTCTATTTGAGTACAACTCAAAAGGCCACTGTGATAACCCTATGTTGTAGTGTTGTTGTATGAGTTGTCTAGACTGCAGCTCAATCCAATGAAAATTTATACGATTCTGTGAGTACAAGCAGTTATTTTTCTCTGAGAACTAATATACTTCTTTCATTTCGGTAAATAAATAGTCTTAGTTTAACTGTTATGATGACGTAGTTGCTGTGGAGTCGTGATGGATGTTGACAACAACCGAATACTTCCTTGAGGAGCGGCAGCGGAAAATTGTTTATAAAAGGATAGCGTATTTGAATTTGACGATCGATTTAACAAGCAACTCCCGGACAGTTTATGTATACGTGATGGTAATAATATACATATTTTGGACATTAGTATCATCTACTTTTCGTATCATACTTTTAAAAACCTTGGGTGATATCTTTGAACAGGTTTGTTTGAGCAGTACGGTTGTAAGATTTTCTTATAAAAATCGTTTTCCGATGTACTTATTCATTTTACTAATGCTTTTCTGAAAATATTGCTGGTGATTAGGAATGACACAATTTGTTGATACGTTTGGTTTTATGTTTTTGATTAATTTTGTGTAGTATCCTTTCCTTTCTTTCGTATTTTGTCCATGATCACGCGAAATATACCAAGGCATAAAATGCTTCTAAATATAACTAGAATGATTTGCCAGTATTTCATCTACCACTGTTGCATTGCAAGTTGAATCTGCCTTAGCGAGCAAAATTGGATACATATCAAAATAATAATATAATAATAATAATAATAATAAAATACATAATAATAATAATAATAATAATAATAATAATAATATTAATATTATTTACTGAAATAAAAAACAATCCATATGTTTAATATGAACTTAGACAATTCTCTAATTAAAAAAAAAACTTGTAAAAAATTATTTCCTTTCAAATATTAGAAATGCTATTCAATATCATTTATCCAGTTTTGCTCGCTTCTATTTGACTGCTGAAACTAGGTCGATTCCCTCCACTTCACGCAATGCAGTCCATAAACTCACTCATATTTTCAGCATTTGATTCTGCTTTTGAAGTTCTGACTTCAGTAGCCGTGTGCCATCATCATCTTGTATAAATACTATTTTTCTTCGTTGTTTTAAAATATTTTGTATCCACTTATGCTTTTTATGTATGTCACTATCTTTTAAACCTGAATTTAAATTTGTTTCAACGTAAGATGCATGTGCGTTACCTGGCTCTTCTACTCTTCATTGTTCAGCAGCCATTTTAAATTCATCTGTATAATCTAGTCATTCCGATGGTAATCCTTATGAAAATATTCCTCTATTGACCTTAGAGCACCATTTAGTTTTTCTAAAGTATTTAAATCTTGTTATTAGTAGAGTGCTATCATCATCGTCTCCTCTAAGGTTCCTCTTTCCCTTGAGTATTTATAATTGTGATTTCGTGGAAATCATATGTACGGATGCCTGGTAGAGTTTGTGAGTATTTCAGAAAGCTTCGCGTAGAGTTTCCGTCCTGTAATTTGTAAGACTATAAATTATAGTAAAATGATATGGTGATAGGACCATTGATGAGAGTACAGACCTCGCTTTAAATTTTAATGAACAGCAAAATCAATTTAATCAGCAATTAATGTCTGAAGACCAACATTTTGGGTGCTCATTTAAAATAGTATCAAGTTCAAAGAATATAAAATGTAAAAGATGTTCTTTTAAAGTCCTTGAAAACTATACAAGGTGGGTAGTTGTACACTACGAAATACTAGAGTATTATGAGCATTACGAAGAAATCAGTCAATGACTGGTAAAATTGGCTATAAGGTGGTAATTTTGATAAGATTTTGAATGGTATTCGGTAGCGTTATTTATCTCTACTTTCTAAATTCGTGCTTGGTATTTTTTGGTTTGCTCCTTTTTGCTTTCTGTAGAGAATCTGCACAACATTNNNCTCTGATATATATACTACCCCTATTAATTCATAAAGCACACATTTTTGTTCGATATATTTAAATAATATTTAATATATCAATATATTTAAATATTTAAATAATAATAAATAATAATAATAATAATAATAATGACAAGGCCTTCATAGCAACATTTTCTGAAAGATAATTTTATATTCTTTAATTCTATATCAAATAAGTTTAACATATTGTATAAATGTATTGAAAATACAGACTGAAGCAAAATTTCAATGTTTTTCCCGTTTCTTGTCATTATTATTATCGAAAATATGGAACGTTAAATATTGGTAGATCAAACAAAAATGCGTGCTGTATTAATTAATATTGGTTAGAGTGGTATATAAATAGAAAAAGTGAAGTTTGTTAAATATTATACACCCATGCAAAGTTCCTAAACAATGCGACTGTATATTTTGTTTATATATACAATTTGAAATGCACATAATGCAATGCATCATATTCGGCCATTCTCTATATTATTTTCTTTTCTAACATGTGCGAGTAAACAAATAGGTGCCAACAATCAACTATAAAACCAATCATTGTTTTTTACTGCATAAAATATATTCATGGACGATGTTTTAATTGATGATGGAAAGTACTTCGTTCAAATAAAACAATTACATTTGCATTTGTTCGTTGGCATTTCTCCAAACGAAATAATTAGTCCTGTAAATGCTGCGATGCGACTGCGGCATTCTCATATGCTGTCAGCAAATAGGTTTTGTTCGAAATCGAAATTAGTGCTTTATGAGATAATCAATCACTGCCATTCAGAAAATATGTTAGTTTAGATACAATATGTATTTCTTCTTACGCATTATTTTGTCCAACTACCATTTGTAAAACGTAAAAGTGAAAAATTGGAACAAAACTGAAAGTCGTGAAATAGAGTTAGTTACCTATAGAGAGAAGAAGAGAAAGAGAAAAACAAAGGTGGCTCAAAAATAATCAACAAGGAAAAGAAAGAAAAAATAGAAAATAAAAAAATTGATATATCTCACAACCATTATGCCCCGAGGCGATAGAATGTTCTATAGATATGCCGTCAGCCAGTCGATCGAGATTCACCAACACTTCAACAAGTCGGCCTCTTAGCTATTTCTGCTTACGTAGCTGTAGAACAGGATAATGGCGTAAAATATGATCCACTATTTCCTCTGCTTCTTCACATTGTCTTTAGCGATCAGAGACATCCTTTTCCTATTCTATGTCTTAAAAGGTCATGAAGGTTTGGTGAGTAAATCGAACCTTCTTTACCCAACTCTTATCTGACATTACTTCCATAGCTGATTCTGATCTTACCACTTCATCCGCACCTTCATTCAGTAACGTCACCATGACCCGGTACCCGTCATAAACTAGATTTCAGACAATATCTGATCTATAGGCAAGTCCTTTCAACATCTTCAGTATTTCCTGATTGTACATAAATTGTTACCCTTGAGCTCTTTCGTACGTGTTTCCTTACCAGTTCCGTGGCCTTAACGCCTAGAATCTCCGCCTGAAAAGACTATGACTTCCCGATACTGGTCTTATAGGTGAAGACAATTGATCCTCTCCAACCAGCCCAACCATCAAAATATCACCCTGTAATCCGTCATTTTGAGGGTAGCGGCCCACCCTACAGGCATAATAATAATATAATCCTCAATTGGCAGTAAACTACGTATGACATTCAGGGCCGTGCGAGGTGAGCTTTTACTTTAATGTCAATGTTGCTCCCTGTCTTCAATGAAATTCACCAGACCGAGCATTCATAGGTGAGAACCATTCTAAGTACTGAGGTGTTAATCCAGTTTACTATACTCACACATTGCATACACTAGAATTCTTTCCCATCCTCTCCTTAACATTTAGTTTCCATGACAAATTGCAGTCGAGTATAACTCCCATTACTTCGTCCTTTCCAAAGTTTTTAACGCCACACCATAAAGAGCTGGTGGTCTTAACATGACCACATAAGATCTCCTAGTGAATAGAAGCATATCCGTTTTATCGTTGTTAATCTCTAGACCTTTACTTTGAGTCCATAAGTACTGAGGTGTTAATCCAGTTTACCATACTCACACATTTGCATACACTAAAATTCTTTCCCATCCTCTCCTCAACATTTAGTTTCCATGACAAATTGCAGTCGAGTATAACTCCCATTACTTCGTCCTTTCCAAAGTTTTTAACGCCACACCATAAAGAGCTGGTGGTCTTAACATGACCCCATAAGATCTCCTAGTGAATAGAACCATATCCGTTTTATCGTTGTTAATCTCTAGACCTTTACTTTGAGTCCATAAGGACAGTTCCATTAATGGAGACTCCATGACCTCATTAATCGTGTGTAAAAACTTCCCGTGGCTTAGGACATCTACATCATCAGCGTAGGCTGCAATCTTCCTTCCCGTGCTTTCAAATTGTCGCAATGCGACATTAAACGCAAGTAACTAAAACAATGGAGAATGAAACCCCCTCAACCCCAAGTGGTGCTTCTCGGGGTAACCAGTTTCCTAGCTCTTCCTTCTCTTTTTCTTCGATTCGGAAACTTTACTTCGGATCATTAGATTTATCCATTTGGCTAAAGGGGATTGGACTTCCAAGGATTCTAGTAGATTATTAAAAGCTCCTTCGATATCCACAATAGAGGCCGACAATTTCATTAAGCGCGTGCGCAACATTTCTATTCTTGAGGTAATCATGTTAATATTTACTTATGAGTCGTGTGATTATCGCACTCCTAAAATGAAAGTCAAGCAGTCTCTCTACTACCTTAAAAAACGTTCAGGTGATAAGTTTTCCCGTTTTCAGGATGAAAACAATCCTAACCTCCACCTCCCAGAAATGTTTAATTTAAGCAAACGGACCTTAAAAATATCGTACAATAGCTATAGTATACTGACAGATGAAATTTGCACCATGGCTGGGAAAACTTCATCCTCAGTGGGTGATTATACAGCTCGAATATGTTTACTGCCTATTATACCTTATTCACCGTGACAAAATCCTCCCCACCAGCTCTGATGTAGATACATTCCCAACTGTGAACAGATAATCGCCTTCAAAGTTTATTTCCCCATTTACAACCAGGGCAGTGAATTTGTATAAGTGAGGTCAGGATTTCTGAACAAGATTTCATCCATGAATTGTCAGTGCGCTGTATACGTTCTTGTACCGCAAAACCCTAGTATACGTCTAAACCGTGATAATTTATTCATTGATTCTATAAATTGTAATCACAATATCCTTTAACTTTTTTTATATTGTGGTGGTCTGTGTATTTATTATTCTCGCTAAAAGTTCTTCTTTCCATAACGAGTGCCTCGATATCTGCTGGGTAAATTTTGATGAATTTTATTTGTTTTGGGCTTCAATCCCTGACGATACAATTTGTGAAATTAATTAGTAATAATAAACTAAATTAATTTAATTCTGTAGTGGTTCTTCAAAATATTTTATCATAGCAGGGGTTACTGGTGTGTATTTTATACAATATTTTACCCAATCTACCCCGGAAAATAGGCAGTCGGTGGTACGTGATGGTTACAATTATCTGTGTGTGATCTGAAAATAAAATCTCTCTTGAATAGCATTTATGTAACTATTTGTAAATTTGTAAATAACCAATTGGTTTTTGCTCCCTTAATGTCAATAAATTAACGGCACCGAATATAAAAAATAAATTGAAATCTTTAAACAAATAATAAAAAAGTAATAACCAAATTAATTATTTGAATAGTAAATTTTGTTTCTCTTCATATAAAAATATAAAATATAATATAAATATGAAATGTCAAAATAGTAAGAACATAAAAGTTGCTTTTAAAAATGTTGTGCTGCTTTTATAAAATTTTAAAGTTTTCAAAGATTTGCTGAAGTTTTTGTAGTAAATAATATATTATTTATAGTATTTGAGAAGAAATTGAAAGTTAAGTGTTGGATGAAAGTGAAGAAGTTGATGTATTTGTTCCTAATATTCCTGCTGCTGAAGAGTCTAAAGAAGAAGAAAATAGAGTATTGGCAGCAACAGACATGACAATCTGCTGTTTATTTCCAAAGATGGTACTACTTGGAACAACGGACCGTATGCCTTTAGTAGTTTGCGAAGAGAAAATATTGGTAGCAGTTGTTTCCTGAAATGTTGTAGACTCATTGTGCTTTTCTCATATTTATCTCACGTGACAGACAAACATTTGAAACAAGTGTTTAGGCATATGTTTTATTTCATAGATCTTACAGAAGGGTAATATTTTGGTCAACTATGTATGGCTGAAGTCTGTTAGCTTTTAATAATCTCAATAATTTTGTTACTCTCTATTGAGACCGTTATTAAAGCGAGTAATAATAAGCTTTCCCATCTAAAAAATTTAAAACTTTATAAATCGCCACAAAACAAGGATTCTTGGTGTCAAAATGTTACGCTTTGAGAAAAAAATAATAAAATAATAATAATAAAATAAATAAAACCATGCTGCAATGTACATCATGTCAGAAATGTTTGAATAGGTTTCAGAAAAATAATAATAAAATCTAGTAATATAAAATAGTTTTATTAAAATGAGTTAGAATAAATAAAAATTATTTAATTTTTTACCAAAATTTATCAATAACTGCGACAATTCTGTGTACTACAAGTATGTATCATAAGCTAGAATTATGAAGATTTTTTAAAGCTCGATCTACGGTTGTTGTAACAGAATACTGATAATAAAACTTTTTGTTCTCTTCAAGGTAAACAAATAATTTTTAATTTTAATATTATTGTTTTCCTTATTTGTATTTGAATAGATCACAAATCCGCAAGACAAAATTCACAGAGGTCAAGAAGTCCTTTATTGAACGATGTGTCGAATAATGCCATGGAACCAAGATTTCCAAGTCCTGGACTTAATTTTAATCCTAACAGTACTTCTGGCGCAAATCCCCAAAACTTCAAAAATCAAAATTCAAGCTTAGAGGTAATTTAGTTATATATTTATCAAATTAAATTTTTATTGTAATTTTAAACGTTTGAATAACTATCATAATTTGTAGAATTAAAAGTAAAATAAACATACTGATTTTGTTATTTAATTTTCGGTTTAAAAGCGTCAAAATCTTCAGCAAATACCACCCCAGTTTTGTCGACGCACCGATAATATGCCTTTAAATCCTAACAGCAATCGAGGTAGTCAAACAAAAATGTCTAGCGCATTTGATCCCATATCATCATTAGCTCAAATGTCGCAACAACTGACGGGTGGCGGAGTAGGCTTAAATTCTGGAGGAGTTGGAAATTCGCCGAATAATATCTCCGGTTTAATATGTGGACCCGGTGGTATGAATGATATAAATATGAATGGATTGATGGGAGGACAGATGATGGGTGGACCCGTTGATCCAAGCATGGACCATTGCAATCAAAATCCCAATAACGGCGGAAACTTGAGTATGTCTGGTTTAGGTGGAGGAGGAGGACCAGTATCAGGACCCTTTGGCCCAGGAAACTGTAATATGATGGGCGGAAATCCAGGACCAATTTGTCAAAGATTATTGAATCCGAAAATGTGTGGACCTAATATGGCTAGTGGTTTCAATCCAAATCAAATCGGAGGTATAGGTATGCGTGATGGACCTTCAGGATTTTCCGGCATGATGTCTTCACATCGAATGATGAATCATCGCATGTCAGCTAATTTTGGTAATTTTAATGTATCGCCAAATATACAAGTAAAAGCCAGTACTCCAAACACAATTCAGTATATGCCGGTTAGGCCGCTAACTAATAATACCAACAATAATATGAGAGTGCCTCCTAGTCTGGAATTTCTTCAAAGATATGCTAACCCTCAAATGATGGGAAACACTGGTGGAGTGCCGGGTGGTGGCCAGGGTGCGTCTCCTTCAGACATGTCAGCTATGAATAGTCCGAATGATTTAAATAAAATGCCAAATACAAATAATAATATAGGAGTAGTTAATCCGAATACTATGAATCAAATGAATTTCTTCGGAAATTGTAATCAGATGTCAGGAATGGGAAGTATGGGCCAGCCTATTGGAGGCGGAGGTGGAGTTTCTGAGCAAGATGAAATGCAAGGAGCTGGCAGTATGTTG
The DNA here is from genome assembly GCA_005959815.1 of Sarcophaga bullata. Taxonomy (NCBI): domain Eukaryota; kingdom Metazoa; phylum Arthropoda; class Insecta; order Diptera; family Sarcophagidae; genus Sarcophaga; species Sarcophaga bullata. The sequence continues at coordinate 66,456 of QOCX01000788.1, forward strand.
CCTAATCACGATCCAATGAATATTCCAGGTCCTCATGCTCCCATGCTAAGGGGCATGAGACCAATGCGTCAAGGAAATTTGCAATCTAGTGTTGGCATGAACTCAGGTTCAAGAATGCAGCATCCTGGTATGGGCAATATTCCACCTCCAAATGGTATGGGAGGCAATTCTTTTCCTAGTAATGACGGAGAATCGTTGGACTGTAATGATCCAGTCAATAGCAATATTTTTAGCAATACTGCATCAGCTGGCCTCTATCAACAGCAGAAAAATAATAAACCACCTCCGATGGGAATTTCACATGGTCCATCTAACCTTAATCCTAATAACAGCAACAATGCTTCTCTGTCGAACAATAACGTCATAAATGATCAAAATCCTTCTTCGAATCCTATACAAAACTCTGTAATGATGGGACCTAACATTTCTATGTTAGGAAGTAATATACCATGCAGTAATACAGGTGGTCCAGGAGGACCCATGACTGGTTCTAATATGGTATATAAACCATTCGTAGGACCCGCATCAAATGACTTGAAATATGCTCAACAGTATCATAGTTTTCAACAGCAACTATATGCGACTTCCACCCGAAATCAACAGCCCGGAAGTGGACAACAGCCTCCAATTGCAATGTCACCCAGCAGTAACCCAAATGCTAGTTTTTTTGTTAATAAATGAATTAAGCTCTAAGTCCTCTTACAAACCATGTTAATACTAGCATTTAATTAATTATTAAAAATTCAATAAAACAATAAAATAAAACATGTAAAAAATAATTGTTTTAAACAATTAAATTACAAGTTAAATTTTTATTTACAATTTAAATGTTATAAATTAAAGTATTTCAAAATTATTTATAATATTAAATCGGAAAAGAAGAACAATAAAAAAGAATAAGGGTATCCATGTGTTATATGCACTTTTATAACTAAAGATGTATGGAAAATTAAATAAAGAAAACGTTAGCAAGTTATAAGATTGATATTCTACACTAGTTTTTTTATAATGTACCTACTCCAAGAATCAATTATGTGATCAAATACAGTAAGCTAAACAATTTTTTGTTTTTAATTTATAAAAACAATTTCTTATATAAAATCAAGGACTCTATTGTTTTCAACATTAAAGACAATTTTGTGTTTTACACTCAAAAATGAACAAATTCACAAAACAGAATGTATTAACAGGGATAACACATTCTGCTTTTCGATTCGAATCTAAATTCTCTCCGTTTAGAAATTTTGATATTATGATTTTTAATTCCGTTCTATTTCTTTCGACTGTACATATTTTGAGTTTCGATTGTAATTACCAGTTGTCGTTTTAATAACGGAAGTTATTTCGTTTATTGTTTTTTAACCAAAAATAAAGAATAAAATTATAAAATCTTCCCTATTTCGTATAGTATAAATGCCTATGTTTTAATGGTTAAAAAAATAATAAGGGCTATTATTACAACTTGCCGTTAAATTTGGGTTTAGCAAAAGGTAACTTTAACTATAAAGTCACCTTTAACTTTTTTCGTCATTAGAATTTACTGATAAAATAAAGTTCACTTTTTTAAAAATATGGCGGTGCTAGAACGATATGCATAATATTTGCCAAATTAAACAAGTTTTTTTAAAACGCAGTGACAGCGACGAGCTTCTTTTTCTGTTGTGTTTGCTCATTTTGTTTATATTCGAAGTTCTCATATTGAATATTAGGTTAGGTTAGAGGACGTGTACTTGTCATAAGGGACAAGTACAGTACCCAGAGGTAAAGTTGACACATCGTACATCAACGTGCTTAAGATGAGTGGATGAACCGGGGGATAGCAAAAGGAGGGGAAGTAGGGCAGGGAGAAAAGGAAGCGGAGGAATATCACAGACCAACAAACAAAACACACAAGGCAGAGCGCGACAAAACTAATGAAGTCCTAACATCTCTCAGCCAGTTTATAATAATAATGAACATATGGAGAGCCTTGATGTCGGCTCTCGACACAATTCAAACCTTCAAAGAATGCCAAGGGGTTTGAACCTCAACCTACTAAGGGCTGGACAGTTACAGAGAAGGTGTTCTATAGTTTATAACTCCTCATCGTTACATACCCTGCAATAATCCGGCTGGGATCTATTCCAGATCCTTGTCAGCAAACTAATCTCGCAGTGCCCCGTAATAAACCCAGTAAACAACCTAAAGCTTACTTTATCCAAGCCTAGCAGCCGTCCTGTTCTAACACTGTCCATAGAAGGCCATAGACACTTAGAAACATAACAACCCGATGCATTCCCCCAACAACTCTGCTCTTCCCCCTTGACCCATCCATTGATGAGGCCGCAGAGGTGGCAGATTTGGGCAGGACCAACTAATAAATCCCCCTCAGAAAACGAACCTAACCTAGCGAGGGCATCGGCAGCCTCATTATCGAGTATTCCGTTGTGACCCAGAACCCAGCATAGACGGATACGGTGTGATCCAAAATTTCTTAACGACTCCTTGCATTCGTGAACGAGTCATGATTTGCAGCAGACCGGATCAATGGCCTTTAGGGCAGCCTGACTGTCAACGAAGATCGTGTAGGATTCCGAATCCGAAGCGGGCCCACCTCAATAGCCTTCAAGATTGCGAAAATTTCCGCCTGAAACACGCCATTCGTGAAGACGACGTTCTAAACTCTTTAGTGACCTATCGACAGCTGTTTCCAGCAGCCCAATTCTCTCAGACGTATGCACACCGCCTGACATACAAATCCAACGGTGTCAGGCAGAGCATAGTGTCAAGAGCAGCCTGAGGGCAACTCTTCCTCACTCCAGTGATACTCAAGGAGGCAATCCTCTGCACCTTATCCAAGATTTACCGTAAGAAACTCTTATCCAAGGCACTTCACCATACAACACAGCCATAGGTAATAACCGGTCTAAGAATCACCAGATATATCCAGCGAATGGCCCTAGACGGAATACGCCAGCTCTTACCTATGGAGTTCTTACATTGATAAAGAGCATTCAGTCCCGGAAAGATACCATCCAGACCAGGTGATTTAAAAGGCTCAAAGCTACTTATAGCCCATTTGACCCTATCCCTGGTAACGATCTCTTCCAAACCGGGCATCTTGCCAGCATTACATACAGGATCAGCTACACCCAATGGATAGCTATCTGGATCCAAACAATTAAGAAAATGAGTGTTCAATAGAACCTTTAGGGTTTCTTTTCTCGAAGTTGTCCACGTGCCGTCGTTCTTTAGGATGAAGCCTAGGGTTTTGGGATCCTTAGACAGCATCCTGCGGAAAAGAGCCACTTCGGCAACATCCCCGATACTTTTCCAGAAACTCATCCAGTTGGTTCTCTTTGAGCGCTTAATTTCCCTTTTATACTTATAAAACTGGATCTATATGCAGACCAGTCAACATCCCTGCCCGACCTCTTAGCCTTATTAAAGGGTCTCCTATGTAGTACAACAGCGGAGTCTGCGCAGTTCCGCGTTCCACCAGGCTGGCTGGCTCCTCTTACCCGGGTAAGCAAGACTGCAAGCATCTCTATAACAAGACAACAAAATATTCGTCAAAGATCAAACTCGATCATTGATGCCGGGAGTGGAATGGCCCCTAAGGGCCCCAAGTTCCTCCTCCACAGCTTTCTCAGATTTGACCCAGTCGGTTCTTCTTGGGTTCCTAAAAGGTTTATGAAAGCCACCAGACAGTTTAATACTGAAGGATATCAGTTGGTGATCAGATAAAGAACACTTATTTGAAACCCTCCAGTCCCTAATCGTAGACCTGTTCATGTTAGAGCGTAATAGCAATTATAGCTTCCCTAACACGATTTCTAAAAGTCGGATTATTACCAACATTACAAACGTTAAGCCTATTAAAAATAATAAAATTCAGAATCAACTCACCCCTAGTATTAATGTCAGCGCTGCGCCATTGGGTGTAATGACCTTTGGCATCACAACTCAAGACAAGACGACATCGCATGCTCCACCAGTTTTCCAATTAGGTCATCAGGAGGAGATGCAACCTCGTACAGCACAGTTCTTACGTCACTTGTACAAAAGGAAGGAGTGATCAACAAGTCCAAATTACTTCTACTTAAAATACAGGTTCTTACCTTCTCACTTTTTGTGAGGAACAAGTAGCCTATAATCAGGATCGCTCAACCCCAGAATCCTATCCTTAAGGATCCAACGTTCCTGAATAAGAGCGATATCAACATCATGGCGGCGCAGAATGGTTAGCAAGTTGTGTGAGGCGGCTTCGCAGTGATGCAGATTAATCTGCACTACTTTCAGCCCCCTCTGGGTCCGGATTACGGAATCTAAGGTGCCCTAACCCACATAACACTACACCACCCTTTGCCCTTAGCCAATGAAGTGAGAGAGTTGACAACTACCAACGAGCTGATGTTTAATCCGTCATTCTGTTTACCAATAAGTTGAGGTATGCTATTCATCTGCCTAAATGTAGGCGGCACAAATACCGTCACTATTGGACGCAGAGTTAGGTCGGATTGAAGGATCACCTCCAGTCGAGCACCAGGCTAGAGTTCACCAAGTTCCTTGTTAATCTGTTCGTTTACCATATAAGTCCCACGAGTGAGGAGGAAATAAGGTCAATCATACCATAGCCCCGCTAGCATGACAAGGACTTGGTAGAAAACCTAATACTCACTGAGGCGCCCAGGTATCAGTGAGGCTCCGTAATAATACAGTCTGATTAAACCCCTGACTGCAAACCATCCGACAAGCATGGGTCACTTAACACTCTGGATTAGGGGTATAGAAGAATATATGTGATCGGGCGAGTCGAAAAGATCACACAAGAGACATCAGTTCGAAGAAATCCCTCTCACGATATTAGGATAACCTTTAGTCATGCACCACCTCCCCAACAGGTTAGGGATAGGTACACTTAAGTCCCCACATCGCGACGAGATTGTTACCCAGCCGGAGGGTAATATTGAAAATAATATATAATATGACAAGCTCAAACATAAATTGAAATTTAAAAGTTACAGGTAGGATAATAATGAAAAACAAATAATCTGCCCTGCATTTAGTTAAAGGCAAATTGTAATAATGGCCCTAAAGGTATAAACAAAGAGACGACGGACAACAGATGACAGAAAGCTGGCAAGATCAGAATACATGAAATACAGAAAAATCCAAGACAGCGACCTAAGCTGTTTCTGCCCAATTTAGCCTATTTTCTATTTTTGTGAGCAGGTAAAAGGAGATTAGTGTTGCAAATACAACATAAAATAATAATTAAATACTTATGTTATTGAAGAGAAAGGAACAATCAAAAAATAAAAAACAATCCATGTATTTATAAAAAGTAAAATGGAATTACAAAAGGATTATTAATCATATTTTGTATGCGATGTTTGATAAGCCCCTTAACCGAAAATGTTTTTCAAATGAATTTTCAAATGAATGGCTTCTATACAAAGAGGTCTTAAAACAGGGGTTACCAAAAAATTTTTAGTTGTGTGTTAGTGAGTAAGTGAGTAAAAATAAATTGAGTGATTTTATTTAATTACTGTCAAAGACAAATGTTAGTAATTTACGCTAATTTGGTTTTCATTTCATCACATGCATAAAGTTATACATCCTTAACTCGAAAATTAGGGAATGTTTTTTTAGATATTTGGTGGGAACTACTTTGGTTCATAAATTTCCTCACCTACTAATAAAAAACCTTTTAATTTTTCAAAAAAAAAAATGATTTATGCCTACAAAAAAGCTGTTTACTTTCCTTATTATTTAAATGTCTGAAAATGTCGTTTTAGAACATATACGACATTGGACTTTAATAAAAGCATTTTTAAAATATTTTCTACTTAATTAATTTTTTGAGTGTAAACCTGAAAAAATATGCATCCGCTGACATGTGCACTAGCCGCAGTCTGATCGACGACTAAAAAAAGAGCATAAGCAATGTGTGTGAATTCTCTCTGCACAATTGTGCTATGAAATGGTAATTCTATATATACTATAACGCCCAACTGTGGGGATGTGCAACTACTAGTAACATACTCTAAATTCAAAGACAACAAAACAGAATCGTTAGATGTATGGTATACGCATCATGATTGGTCAGAAACAAGGATTTACATCCTGACTTGGGTGTAAATACAGCTGTAAAAGGAATAATATACAGCTGTAGAAGGAAAATATAATAATAAAACTTCTATCAACCATGTACACCTTATCAACAAGAATGGAGAAGTACCCATGATAGACAAATATAAATATTTATTAGCAGAAAATTTTTGTACTTAAGCATATTGTCTTTCCTAATAATTTTTAGGAATAATTAAATTAATTAAATTATAATTTAAAATTTAGGATAGGACCTTTGCTAACGAAAAATGTCCCGATCGAGTTCGATTATTATTACCAACTAACTCCTTTATTTCAATTTTTACTTAAATCTAACATTCCATGTACTTAACTCCAACTGTGCAATTCATATTTATATACTTAATCCTAACAGTGTAATTCTATTCAGCAATTATCTTAATCTACTTTCTATATATTCATTGACCTTAACTTTACATTAATGTTATTAACATTAAGGTGGTACATATTTATGACAAAGTAAGAATAATAATAAAATAAATAAAATAAGGTAATAAAAGAAAGGTGATGATAATGATGATGATGGTAGTAATGGTGAAGATGATGATGATGGTAATGATGATGATGGCTCAACACATATATTATACGGACGGATGTAGCGTTAAACAACATGTGCAAACAATTGTTTGTGAAAATTGGTGTTCTGTGCGAGTAACTCACCGTGCGAAAAATATTCTTAAGCGGTGAGGCCCATTCCAGTTTGAATGCGTACGTGAACAAACAAAACTGTCGAATTTGGAACGATACCAATTCACATTAAATCCAAGAGTGTCCAATGTATCTCCAAAAATTTACTGTTTGGCTGATGGCATCATAGGAATATTTTTTCTTTGAGAACGACTTTGGTCAGGCTAACACTGTTAACTATTATTACCCACTTCGTATAGCTAGAATTGGATGATCTGGGCGCCAAAGATATGTAGTTTCAACAGGACGGCGCTACGTGAAACATATTCATGATTCGAATGCATGATCGCCTCATGTTCATTTGACCCCGTTAAACTTTTTCTTGTGGGGTTCTCTTAAGTGTCAGGTGTATGTAAGTAAGCCATGAACCACAGCGGTCAACACAGCTAGCATAACGTATGCCATCGCTTAAATTCAGGAAAACAGTAGGAGTACGTGTGTTCATCGTATTGGAGGGATTTTTCTAATGAGTGCGTTATGTTCTTGAAAGAGTACCTGGTTCGATGGATGGTCTAAGACTGACCTCAAAGACACATTATTAGTGCATATGAGAAGAGACTGATGAGCTTAAAATATTTTCGTTTGGCTTAGGGCAGGAAAAAGTGTTTTTTTAATCTGTAGCTAATATGTGTAACGTCAAGAACCTTCATTACCCCTATTAATAACTATTGGTTCGTTGTGAACTATAAGGTTAAAGAGTATCTTACCAATTAGATTGATGTCAGTACTTCCTATAATGGTATGACAGCATTCGAGCAAAGGGGAAGATTTCTATTGCTGGCATGTGATATAGCTTTCGTGCCCGTAGTTCGTTCCCTGCGTCATATAGTAGTCCATGATCCAGACAACTCGCTTCTCTTCTCTGTTGGAGATAGTACAGATGCCTTTGTCGCTAATATCAATCAGGGCTTTAAGAACATCTTTGACCTGGCTGCATACATCTTTGGTCTGGCTGCATATATAATACGATAGACATTCCTGTTTAGTCCTCAAACCCTGTCTGTATGCAATAAGGGCTCTTACATGCACTGAAGTTGCTCTGTGTCTGAAGACAATCGGAGGACAATAGCTACACCGCTTTTGTTGGTGAAAGTTCTCGTCACCTGCTGCTGCCAAACGTTGAAGTCACCCGCACGTCTAGAGACTGATTGAATGGTTTTGTTGACGTATTTTCACCGTAGTCTAGTAGGTAGTGTGTTGGCTTATTAAACGTAAGGCCACGGTTCAAACTCCATGTCAGAAAGCAAAACGAAATATAAGAAATATTTTTTCGGTGAATTCCTCTCAGCAGATTTTTGGCAAAAACTCTGAGAGTAAATAAAATTGCCATGAAAAGTTTCTCAAAAATCTGTCGTTCGGAGTCGACTTTAAACTGTAGGTCTCGACACTCATGTACGCAATTGACACACACAACATAAGTGGTGTGAGAAACCAGGTTTATAATCCTGAATGGAGGGTGTAATGATCAATTATGTATGTATATATGAGAGGGCAGACTGGTTTTAACAACTGTGTCTAACAACTGAGATTAGCTGTTCAAAATAACTGTGTAATTCCTCCTTTCTTCTATAGGTACTTTCCAGTTCTATTTGAGAAACAACAAATTGCTAAACTCTAAAATCTCCAGGATCACGCAAATCCCAAAGAATCGTGGAAAATTGATAACAAACCCCGATCTCTGCGGAACTTCAGCGAATTAAATTGTCTACAGTTTCACTCCAGGGCGAACTTCAACAAGCGATTCTATTGCAGTCTTATACAGTCGATTAGATACTATGTATATTAAGCGGTGAATACGCAAAAGCTAAATTTGATGACATTGCATCAGCACAACCTGTTATGCTCTGAATACCAAGTAAAAAGTATTTCGTGAGTAGTATATTTGTGAGTGTTGAATTGGTGATCAAAATGTTAATCTTGTGGACTGTATATATTTTTTTTTTGTTGGAGGTTGTGGGGACTCTTTCTGCTCGGCTGTTTTTTTATTCGTCTGACATACGAAACTTTTGCTTTTTCTTTTTCCACTCGCTTTTGTATTGGAAATCACAAAACTGGTTATCTTTTTTGAATATTATTTAATTTTATATATTTTTTTTTCGTTTGATCGAATACAATATTCATTTTTCACAAATTAATAGAATTTAACGAATCAATATTAGTCTTGATGGTTACAAAACGAATAAAAGTTAAGAACAAATATTACAAGCAAGAGGTCTAAATTAAATTGATTTACAATATGTTGTAAACATTATGGTTAAAAATTCCCAAAGCTCAACTTAAACTACGGTATAATGTTAAAAGAAAAGACAAAAACATATTTAATACTGTAACGCCGTCTGTTGGTTGTTAGGCTTCTTCTAGCTGATTAGTTACAGCCGGGGATGGCATTTTCGCGTCTCCGGACATAAACAGTGAAGATTCTTCTTAAAATTTATTTCACGTATGCCAATAAAAGGTTTCTTTATTTTTTATTAATTTTTTTTATTTATGTTTGATTAGTTAATTGGTGTGTTACAATTCAATTCTTGATGAAAATGTTAATGATATTTTTTTATATACTATTATATTATATTCTTATTACACACCTACGACGCAAAAATATATGTGACTATCGTCTATTGTGTTTATGTGTAGATAAAAAATTTTATGAGATAGAAGCAGAATAGAAATAGAGTGCCATATATGGTATAGGATTATCGTCTATAGCCGGTTGTAATCACTCAGCAGTAAACAAACAAGAAATATGCAACTTGCCGTTAACTAAAGGGAGGATCTTGGCAGGCAGATAAATTGTTTCTCATTATTATAAGTGCACAATAAGGTAGAAGTGAGCGTTAAGGTAAAGGGAGGATCACCTTACCTTTAAGTTTTGAAGTTCACTTTATGTTTAAATTTCCGATATTATATATTATTTTCGATATGACAGCTTTGAATATAAACAAACTGAGCAAATACAACAAAAAAGATGCCCGTCGTTGCCACTGCGTTTAAAAAAACTTATTTAATTGAGTATTAGGTTGTAATAACAAAAAGAAGTTAAATTTGACTTTAAAGTTCACTGTAACTAACTTAACCTAACTTTAATGGCACGTTGTAATAATGGCCCTTAGTGGTTTTAAGTTATAAGTTTATTCATTGTGTGTTTTTAATTCCGTGTTTTATATGTTCAATGGGGTTGTCTTAACAAATTATTTGATTATGATATATCTCTTCAGTTATTTTAGTTACCTTTATATCTATCTCCTTTGCTTCAGAACGTTTGTGTGTGTAATATTAAGATAATTAGCCTTAGGATATCAGCCAATGAAAAAGATTTTTTCCTATAACTTTGTGTTCCGCTGTATAAATTTAATATATATATTACAGCCTCCTGCGGTGTGCCCCTATTTACTCGCTTCGATGGTGCTAACTACTTCGTGTACTGCTGCGGCCACCGATCTGTTCTTATGATAGAAGTGCTGTGCATAACTGAAATTGTTCACTGAGTTTGCTCCTAACGTACATATTAATGAACTTCTTCAATGCTTTCAGTAAAAACTATTGGTCTGTGTCTCGCTGTTATTAGGCTCGCTTTCCCTGTAGTATTACTTGTTATCTGTTCTTATTAAAGAATTTGGGTCGATTGCCTCTACTGCATATAATAAGTTTTTAGTTAAGTATGAAATCGAAAAATAACTCACCACTACTGTTGATGTCAGTGTTTCCCCACAATGTGTGACGGGCGTTGACATTGCATCCCATCAGAACTTCCTGCCTGTTCCTGTGTGTCCAGTGCACCACTGCCCTGATAGCATCCGCATGAAAACAGTTCGGAAAAGAAGATCTGTGGTAAGAGAAGAATGTTAATCACTTTGCTAAAAAGTATGCAGATTCTTAACTTACCATTTGCTGGTGTGACAATAAGTGCTTGGAAGTTATCACATATTATCACAATTAGAGGGAATCCTAATGGTTCTTCTAAATTACTGTAGGGAAGTTTTTTTTAGTCTTATTGATCTCATTTTCCGATGGTATAGATTAATTTTTTTTAGTTATTTAGTAGTATTTGAAATACTTTAAAATTTACAATTGTGGTTTTTTACACAAATCTCAATTTAAAACATTTCCTTTAATGAAATATACAATTTTTTAACACATTAATGTATATTTGTTTCGAAGTCGCCATAGTCTAGTAAGTAGTTTGTTGGCTTATTAAACGAAAGGCCAGGGCTCAAATCCCTGGTCAGACATAAAAAAATGAAATATGCAAACATTTTTCTTCGGCGACTTTCTCTCAGCAGATTTCTGGCAAAAACTCTGAGAGTAAATAAAATTGCCATGAAAATTTATCAGGAATCTGTCGTTCGGAATCGACTTTAAACTGTAGGTCCCGCCACTCATGTATAAAATTAACACACACAACATAAATGGTGTGAGAAGCTAGGCCGTAATCCTGACTAGAGGGTTGTAATGGCCAATTATGTATATAATGTTTGTTTCATATTTAACTTCATTTGGTAGCATATTGTAAAGATGTAATCTTTAATGCAGTAAGGACATTTGTATTTTTGTTGTTGTTGTTCTTGGTAGTGTTTTCATTTCGCAGGTGATATGGTTGTGTTTCTCCAGCTTTAATTTTTTGTATAAATTGAAGTGTATTCATGTGCAGTCTTTGTTTGGCATTCATCCATTTCAGCGCATTCAGCATTTCTTGTATCGGTGTGCACATATTACATTTTAATATCGATATCATTCCCTTGTTTTGGAGTTTTTGAAGTCTTTCTATTTGTGATCCATTGCAGCATGTATAGATTATTGTTGAGCCAAATTCAAAATGTCATTTAATCATAGTGTTGTATATATTGTTATACTTTTACCTTTTCAAAACATTTGAAATATAAGCTCGTAGATTGCAAATAAAAATAAAAATATATTTATGTTCAGTTTTAATTAAATTCTTTATTATTCGTACAATTTTGTGTGCTTTTCGTTATACTGATGTTGTTGCTATATTTTTGTTTATTTGTTAATCATGTAAACAAGTCTGTTGTTTTGTTTTTGTAGCTTTTTTTGTCATTTTAATGTTAAACGATGTTACTCCATTTCTATTTTCGTAACAATATTAATGGTGGTAATTGTATAGATTTTGTTACTTATTCTTTTAAAGAAACAATTTTTTTTACCAATTTTTTAACATATATAATCTATATTTTTATTAAGTTTAAATTTGTTTCTATAATTTGATTATTTATTTTAAAAAACTAGTTATTGTTCATATTAATTTGTATACGCTTAGTTTTATTTTCGTTTAATTTTAACTTACTCATTTTTAACCATTCATTAACGTTATTAATATCTTGTGACATATCATAGCATTGATTATCTCTATATCTCCTTCCGTAAATATTGGTGTATCATCTGCGTACAAAATTAGTTCACATTTCTCTAACGCTTTAGGCATGTCATTTATATAAATATATAATAAATAACAATGCACCTAATACCATCGGTTAGGTAGGATTTAAACCACTTTCGTTCATTTTCTTGTATGCCGTAATTATAAAGTTTTTTTTAAAAAAATTTTCCAATCAATTGTCTCGAAAGCTTTTTAAAATCTAGGAAAAAAAGTCAGTATTTTTTATTTTAATATATATTTCCATCTATTTATTACAAATTTTGCAAATAAAATTAAAATAAATTTGTGTTCAATTTTAATTAAATTCTATATTGTTCGCACAATTTTGTCTGCCATTGTTCACAACTTGATCTAACAATTATTAGACAATTGTTCTTTAGATCTATAAACCATGATTGTTTTCTTCAAACGCACAGCGTCTTCACACTAGACTGACAGAACTTTTACTGACCGTTGCCTGCTATGCCTTGCCATTTATATAGTAACGTAAACAGTCTGATAAATATTATTCAAGGCGAACGTTCGTGGCTTCGCCTTTTCGAGATCTCCATAAATGTAAATATCGTTTTATATACATAAATTTATAAAAAATATAAATGCAAGCATAGTTGTTTACATTTATTCTTGTTTACTTGTTTGTTGTTGCCTTCTTGTTTTGTTTGTGAAGTTTGTTTACATTTGTTTATCAATGATAAATTGTAAACAGGTTCATTTCTATGTTTTTGTAGCTTTTGTTTATAATTGCTGATTTCAACGATGTAGTCCTATTTATTTCTTATTATTTTATAGTTGTGCCAGGCTTCACTTGTGTTCACTTGTATTGAACCAATTTTTTGTGTTATATTGTTCATTTTTAGTTTTCTTTATAGTAAATTATTTTGTTGCAATTTCAATACAATTGTCGATATTATATGTCATTTCGCTAATACTTTTATTTTAATAATTGTTAATGTTATTTCTAATTTCTGTTCTAAACAAATTGTTATTGTATTTAAATATTTGTGTCTTTTTTTTTGTTGCTTCGCTAAAATTTTTATTTTTTATGTTCAGCTTTGTGATCCACAATTTTATTCGCATCATTATTTTTTGCAGAAACATTAATATTGTTTGTGATAACAAAATCTATTAAAGTTCTTGTATTTTCTGTCACCATCGTACATTCGGTTATTATTTGCTTAAGTCCATTATCATTTAAAGTCTCTTGTATTCTATTTTTGTATGTATCCTTTTTGCTCCAGTCTACATTGAAGTCACCTGCTATAACAATTTCAAGATTTGTTTCACAAATATTTTCCGTGATTTCATCAAATGCATTACAAAATTAAACTTCCCTGCATATTGGAGATCTATAAACCTCCATTAAAATAATACTTTTGTTCTTAACTTTATAGGCACAGATCCAGCATTTTGAATTAGCTACTTTTTCAATATTTTCTACATTCTATTCTTTTTAATATATAATATGACTCCGCCTGTTCGTGCTGAATTTGAAAATGTTACATAATGATTATAATTCAGAAGTTGATATTCATGTTTTTAAACATCATTTATTAAATGAGTTTCTGCTAAAATTATAAATTCGGGATTTCTTAATTCTGTAATTATCTAAATTGTTTAAAAGACGTTGCGCATTTGTGTATACACCGTACATCCATTTTGAAATATATTAAACCAATCATTCTCATTTTTATTTTGAATTTGTTTTGNCGTAAACACTACGTAAACACTTTTGATACTCTTATTTTTACTCTTTATTTCATACTTGTTAGTGAGCATATAATTTCGATGTGCTATTTCTAATATTTTTTTCTGATGTTAGTAGTCTTTTTCTATACGTCAACTTCTTCAAATTT
>QOCX01000789.1:5114-35058 GCA_005959815.1 Sarcophaga bullata
AGTTGATGAATGAAATATCCTTCTTACGCTTATAACTGCAAACAAAGGATGCCAGATCAAAATGACAAGGGAAAACGCCCAACAAAAAGTCCAAAAAAATTCATACAAAAAAGTCGACTTTAATTGATGTAAGGAAGCGTTTCTAATATGTTTTATTAAACGAATTACAAAAGAAATATTAATCATTCAGCTATCTGGCAACTCTATAGGACATTATAATGGAAGAATGTTTTTGTTTGTTTGTTTGTTTGTATGTATGTATTGAGCAAGAACATAACAAATTATATTGTTGTTGTAACACTATTACTATTAACTGGTACCAATAAAACATCGAATGAATGTATGAATGAATGAATGAATTAATGAACATAACACTAACAAGACAAATGTCGTACGTTTAAATGTCTGCCATAAATACAAGCATGTACAAATGGGTGTGTGTGTGTGTGTTTGTATGTGTGTGGGTGTCTATAATATCCCATCGTATATGATATGTGGGTATAACGTTTATGAATCCTCGGCTATATAAGTACGTGCGTGTTGTTATCCTTGATTTTTGTGGCTTTTTGATTTATAATGACATGTGACGTGTGCAAAAAAACGAAAAAACCAAAAAAGGGGGGAGGGGGGCGAACAATGAAATGAAAACTAGAAGTGATATGAATCATTATTACTTAAACGATTATGATGATGATGATAATGATCGTGGTAATGATGGAAATAATTTTCTTTTTTTATTAACACGCTTAAGTTCAAAAGTTAAATTCTTGAAATACAAACGAATCTCTTGCACTCTTACACGGTCAATTGAAATTAAAATTTTAACTTTTGTTTATTAATTCAATACCAAGAGAATTTGGTGTTCCTTCACTTACAGTGTTTGCATGTTTAGTTGTTGCAATGATGATATGCAGCAGTTCAGAAATGTATTTGTCTGCAGGGTATGACATTTTATTTTCACTTTTATTAACTTCAAACTCTTGAAATTATCTATTGAAAGCGTATAATTGAAAAACAAAATTGTAAAATTATATTCACAGAAATTTTATACGCTTAATACCAGAGGGCATTAAAAAAAAAACAGCTATTTCAGTAGTCATGAAAACAAGGAATAAAATGGGGGAATTCAAACTAATTTGAAAGACATTTAAATTTAATAATAATTTCATAATATATAAGAGAAACTTTGTTTTGATTTAAAGAATTTGTTTTCATTTCTATTTTTTTTTTTTAAATTAAATTTAAAAAGTATTTTGAATTGCTCGCGAATCCAGTAAGAGTAGCAAGCATACTACGATTGGTATACATACTGCATACTTGCCTGTTCAGTAGATAAGCTTTGCAAAGCCTCATGATCTCCGTACGAATATACATATTCTTAGTCAAAAAGATACCAGAAGTTTCCATGATTCTGGCTTATAACTTAAGCTAAGTTTAACAAATGGCATGACTTATGTTGGCTTTGAAGACGGATATGGTTTTGGGCTTAGTTAGGACCCGTTAAATGTGTATTCTCTCGAATTCTCTTAAGTCTGCAGCATCAGTGCTTAATAGCGTCCATTCTTCTCGCCATAAAGAGATACACGCGGAATGAGCGATTTGTGGTGTATTAATTTCGTTGTTATGAGAAAGAAAAAGGTTAAATCGCATGTTCTTGATGGCCAGTATCATCTCATCGTCACATGACATGACGGTTGGTTTCGAATTACAGGTATTATATGCAATGTGGCATGAGGTATGCATTGCCGTCCTGTTGCATAAACTAGAGATTTTTTTCCTGTATGCATTAAATGCTCTTGTATATTATGTGAACTGCTATGGTGTAGATCCACATTCGACATACAAACATAATTCGTTATTACAAACCTTCAATCAGAATTGAGACCTAGTTTCTCCTACCGCTTATGTTGTGTGTTAATATTAATATATGAGTGATGAGATCTACAGTTTAAAGTCGACTCTGAACGTTAGATTTTTGAGAAATTTTTCATGGAAATTTTTTTTTTCAGAGTTTTTCGTAGAAACCTGCTGGGAGGAAGACGCCTAGGAAATATTCGAATTACGCTTTATTAAAGATGTCTAAAAGATATCTAATAATCCATCACATTCCCTACTAGAGTATGACAATTACAAATTATTATCATTTGCCAACCGCTCCAGACCTTATTCAGCAAATAAATGTCGCTGTCTATCTATGGTTGTTTACTCTCAGGTCCTGGACAAATTGAATTTTTATAGGTGCAGATAGAAATCATGATGGAAAACTAGCCAAGTTGTGGTCTGTGGCAGGATAAGTTGTTGCGAGCTCAGCAAATTCTATTGCTTTGGATCCTCCTTCAAACTTACACGGACATAGGTAATGTTTCCTACAGATATTCCATTTCATCATAGAGTCGGTGTTGATTGTTTGTCTACCGAATCCGTGGTGTAGAATATATCCACCACATTGCGAATAGTTCTCTAGGTAGTACTATCATGGTGTGACTAAAGAGTGTGCTATGCCATGAAGAAAAAGAAATTTATGATTTGCACAACCAAACCAAACAATGTTGTCTGATTTTGATAAGCCGATAAACAAGTGGTACCGTCTAAGTTCTATTACCAGTAAAAGATTTGAAAGGATCATTGCTAAACGTTGAATTTGTTATGATTATCAAAAAAACCAAAGTCATCAGAATTCGTTAAGTTAGCAGCGATAACCTCATAATATAATATCAGCCAATTGAGTACGCAGATATTCTGCAAAGCTTATCGATAAACAGCTGCATGCATGGAGAGCCAAATAACCTAAATCAGCACCTTAAGAGAGATGGGTATTGACAAAGAACGTGGAAATATTTTGTAGAAATATCTAGGCAGTATAGTGACAACAAAAAGCGGTGCAACGTGAATTTTTTTTATTGTAAAGAAAGTGAAACCTTTTTAGTTTCGAACAGCGTCACATAAAAATCTATGGTTATTCATTAACAGGTGTCTCAGAAACATATGCTAAATATTCTGGTCTAATAACCTCAGCAATATGGATCTTTGGAACTGTACCATTGGGGAACCAATAGTAAAACAAATAAAACGTTTGAGTATATTGGAAGATATTCAATCTTCAAATTTCAATTGACAGTAGAGGGGCAAATAGCTTGTAAAACATACAATACTCAATGGACTCGAACAGTTGAACAGATATATGCTACCATATGTACTATGTAGAGTATGTTGTACATTTAAAAGCTTGTTTAATAGAAGACAATGTTACGTTATTTTGTTTTTCATTCTTTTTTTGTATTATACGTGCTCAAAAATAGGTCAATAAGTTGTTAAAAAAAATTTATATTTCTCTACGATATTTTTTATTTCTTTACAAAAATTAATTTCTTTTTGGTAAAATTTTATAATAAATGCAGAGAAACATTCAACATATACGTCTGCTCCATAACTTTAATCTCTAGCCTTATTGGGATGCATCAGTAGAGTGACTAAATGGGAAACACACAAATGCTCTCCTTTTAAAAACAATCTTACCGTTACACTTGACATTGTTCATAAACGAAAACTGCTATAATATCTCATTTGTATTATGTGTTATGTTGCATATAACAGTTTGAAACGAACTTCAGGCGTTTGCAGCAACATTTACTGTTAATGCTTAAGGAAACATTAATGTTGCTCTCTCTCTCTCTCTCTCTCTCAATGTTATTAGAGAAGAGACTTCGTGTTGGTTTTAGTATTTCTTTTCTGTTATTTAATGTTCGTGTAAAGGGAACTCGTTTTACAGTTAATGACATATACGCTCACATTTGCCAGACACTCATTTCAGGGAGAACTATTGCCACAGCAGCAGCAGAAGCAGTAGCAGCAGCAGCATTAAATGCATTCTTATTATGGATGCTGAATCCAATCAAACCACTTAAATGGGGACTGAAGGATTTTTTCATTTTGTTTTTCGATTTTTTTTTTTTTTTTGTAAAATCCTGATAATGACGTTATTTACACAGATGGTGGTAGGGAGACTAATGCAAATTTTTTTTTCTTATTTTTGTGTTGTGATGTGATGCTCATGTTGTAAGTTACTGCAGAAAAGGGAGGCTATTTATGACGTAAGATGTAAAGCTAACATATAACATTCAATGGCTTGCGAATGAATCAAACAACACTCTGCTAAGGTTATTATAGTTACTTAGGAATAATTGAACACAATTTATGTTTGGTAAACGATAGTCTTATGCTTGAAAGTTAATCGTAAGTTAATGGTTAATAGTTTGGCCTTTCAAAACTGTTGCTCTCTTTATATGAATACTTATGCTTAATATTTCCATAGCCGTTCACATTTCGAAATTGTTGGGTGTAATATTATTATTAAAATCGTTCAATATCAATACATTAATCATTTCGCCTTCAGCTATAAAACTGTAAAGAAGACAGATGCTAAGCATTTGAGTAAATAAAAGAAACGATTTTTGATAAAAAAAAAACAAAAAACGAAACAAAATCCCATGCTCTTGTGTGGAAGAAACGATTTAAAATATAAAAAAAAATCCGATAACATTTACAGCTACAAGGCATTGGTAATAGAGTTGTATGGATACGATAAATACGATAAATACGATAAAAAGTTAGATAGATGGCATCCATGGATAGATAGATTGTGTATTAGAGATACATAGCTCTACAGATGTTTAATCAAAGTGATTTATGTTTTCACATAAGACATCATATTCTCAGCGTAATACTTAAGATTATTTGTTGTGGCAGTCACTACAACTCATAGACAATAATTTAATTTGCCACTTCACTTCAAAATCTGATGTGTTGATGAACTCCAAGACATTGGGCAAACAAATATCAAAAAAAAAAAAAAAAATACAACAAGAAGAAGGAGAGGAGAGAGAGCAATATAATAAAATAAAAAAAGAGAATATAAAAATTTATTTCCAGCGCCCGCCGGCGGGCGCGGGGCCGGTCGGGGGGGGCCTGCACTAATGCTTACTTTTTTCTTTTTGCTTTTCTTTATGCCAATAGTTGTCCACAAGGTGTCGAATGAAATATCGCACATGAAAAACAAATGCACATGATGCATATGATGATGGCATGGTAGGCCACAATGACACCTTTTTCTCCCCGTTAGACAAACTTAGTTTTCTTTCTAAGATGGCAAAAGACAAACGCAACCGAGAATCATCTACACGAGCGAAGTAAAGACATGTAAAGTACAGATTTATGCTTCCGTCATACTGAAAATCTTCTTAGATAAGTTCATTAGATAAATTGGACGCGGTAGCTTTGATACCAAAATCTCGCGTAGCGGCCCGTTGTGATTGCCATAGGTAAACCAGTCCCTGTACTAAATCGAGGTCTAAAGAACTCATCGAAGATGGTTTATTAGATAAGTTTACTCAATCAGTTTATAAATTAAAACGACGACGTATTATCATGGCGTTCAAATTCCTTTGCAAATCTATTTATAAACTTAAAATACTTTCTTTGCTTCCATACCGCCCTTTTTTGGATTTCTTCAACCCAAATGGTGTCCTGATGTTATATTGCCTCGGTGTTGTAATAAAAATCGTTACATTTAAAGCATTTTTGTGTCTCTTTTTCTTCTTTATACGGTTTCCTTCACAACTGAGTACAATTTTTTTTGGTTTTAAAACGAATTGTTTTGAAACACAACACTACGATAGAATTAGCAGAAATAGTGGCGGAAGACCCTTAAAATACTTAGGCAAATGCGTTTTTTTAGTAAGTAAAGCATTGCACTGAGTCTACTTTTTGCTTTCTTTGTGTGATGTTATAAAAGAAGTTTAAAGATCCACGGCTTCTGCTCAAATCCTAGGCCAGGTTAGGTTAGCTGCGTACTTACCATTCACAGGCAAATCCATTCAGTTGGCCGTATGGTCCACCATGTCAGATCTTCACATGTCCTGCCACCTAAAGCCAATGACGTCTGTTCTAAAATGCACTGGCATGAAAGGTTTTGTATCGATTTCGTTTCTCTTTGTGAAACAAACAGAAGCCTGGATTGAAACCGGGATGTTGTGGTGAGAATGTACAGTTGCCCCATACTGTTATACTACGATTTCTTTCTTCTTCTTCTTCTGTCAGCAAAGAGGAAATTACGGAAACCATAATAAAATAAAAATAAATGTAACAGACGCTTAAGCCTCTAGAAACAGCATTTGAAAATTTTTTCGCTTAGATCCCACCACCATTATAGCTTCGGTATTAGGCTGGAGCCAAACTTATTTTACGGTGTTCACAGTTCGCTGACGGTGGTTTACAGTATCACTGCTGACTCAGAGAAGAGCTTACGCAGCAGTCAGCTGTCCTAATCACCCATTGAACTCCGCTGTACTCGAAATGAAACATTAGTTACCATACTTATAGTAATTGTTTCCACTCTAAATCTTATAATCTTATAGAACAGACTCGGACGAGTTGGTGAAAGTAGCACTCAATGCGTAGTGGGATTATGTCTTAATATCTTTTGATTTTCTGGTCCAACTAGCCTGCCTTTAAGCCCTTAATTATTCATCTCTTTTTACATTCAGGTTCGTCAGTAAATGTTAAGATTTTTTGTAAAAATTTTGGATAATTCAAGACAACATCCAATATGGGTTCCGTGAAATCGCTTACAATCTCCATAATGCCTACGGAGCATAGAAGTTACACACGCTAATTTTACGTGAGACTAAACTTCGTGACAGTAGGACTCTGGTGGATATGTATGAATAAGAAGGGCACATACATACGTAATTGGTCAGGATTACGAACTAGACGCTCCACATCATCATGTTGTGTCTGCTAATTTATTCATAAGTGCGAGACCAATAGTTTAAGGTTGTCTGGAATGACAAATTTTTGAAGAAACTTAACTTTTCATGGCAATTTGATTTGCCTGGTCCGGGAGTTTTTATCAGAAAACAGAAATATTTTTTCACATTTTTTTTTTTTTGTGGTTGAAGATATCTGAAGCCTACACCACTACCTACTAGACTATGTGCAACTTATATGGTAAGTAAAGTTCTTAAATAACATGTTCATCTGTCATCCAATTACAAATCTCAAGGGTCACTGTTTATTAGAAGCATGCTGATAGACTAGACATGACTTCTATAGGAGTTATAGGGCTCTTGGGAAGAGTATGAGAATTTTTGTCATCCTAGACTACATAAGCATTGCAGCAATTAACAAGAGTTGTTGTACAATCAAGTTGGTTTCTTTTAGGAAATGTTCGATCTCATGGTGGCATATATTTGTGGTTTATAATGACCCTAAATGCTGGCATAAATCGATCCTTTGCCCTTCAGAGATGTCCTTTCATCTAACATAAACTGAAAACTTAGCTTCTCACAGAACTTACGTTGTGTTGTGTTAATTTTAAACATGAATGCGGCCATCTACAGTTTAAAGGCGACTACGAATAACAGATTTTTAAGCAACTTTTCATAGCAAATTTTTGTTATTGATAGCCAGTAGTCTAATAGTCTAACCTAGTACCAGAGCCATCTAAAACAAATTCCATAAAACCTTAAAGAATCTAGGAAACTAAATCCAATGATTTTAATTTAAAATTGAAAATTTATTTGATTTCTTGATTACAAATAGCAACGACATGCTTAACATTAATTTGTCAATATTTATCAGGCACTCTCATCAATGCCATCAACATGACTTTGGAAAGGAAATTCCTTAACAAATGAGTTTTTCCATAAAAGCCATTCACCAAGATCACTATCATCAGCAGACAATTCGAAATCATAATGAACAACATTTTCAATTAAAAAAGAAAAAAAATTAAAAAAAAAAAAAGAAAAATGAATTCCTTAAAGATCTTCTGAACTGATGGCAACCAAAAATAGAAAAAGAATGAAAGAATCTCATCATGAATGACTTACTGACTTGACTGGCTGATTGGGAGGCCCTAGGGAAAAATGCATTAAAAATAAAAATAAAAAATAAAAACAGAAAAAAACAGAAAAAAAATTGGAAAGAAATGAAAATTGAAAGGGCGGCACACTTTTCACACACTCAAGTGATTGTACGACAACAAAAAAAAACAAAAAAAGAGCACAAATAATTGAAAAAAAAAACGAAGAAAACATTTCCACAACAGCAAGCAAACAGTCGGAAAGATAGACAGACAGATCTACACAAATGACATTAACATACCACAACAACAACAACAACAACAATAACAGAAAAACACTTACAACACACATGAAATTGAAAATTTCTTCAGTTCCAGGCTGGTTTTCCGGGGCGCGGGCGGCGGTCGGGGGGCGGCCGGGTCGGGGGCGGCGTGGCGCGTGGGGCGGGGGTGTGTTTGCGGCGGCGCGAGGGGGCGGCTGGCCCCGCGTCGGGCCGGCGGTGGCGGTGCGCCCGGCCTGTCCCGCGGCGTTTTCTATTGTCTTCAAACGTCATTGGATAAAAACTTAAACATTTGATTGTTTTCATCATAATATTATCATAAACAGTTAGAGGAAACAGTTTATCGTTATGAATTTATACAAAAGCAAATACCCACCTTAAGAGAATATTCACATTATGTTGTATAAATATGGTATATGGGGTAAGGGCTCTTAATTTTATGGAAATTATGTTTAGCATTACTCATCTGTTTCCTTTACATTGTATGTCTTATACAGCAAAAAAGGGCTTAACCACAACAAATGCGACAGCTCTTTTGCGATCCCAGAGGCAAGACAGGGTTTTGTTTAAATTTTTTTTTGATCAACTTTGAAGATGATATCCATCGAAAAAATCGAATTGTATGCCAATATACGTTATCGTTTATCATATGAAAGGAAGTATTTGCCATGGCTCTACAATCGTGGAGCATTTAAAATCTAAAGTTCCTAGGATTTGTTTTGTTTCTTTTTTTTTTTTTTTAATTGTTAATAATGACACCCTTAAACTGACATTTGTTTGCTTTTAAGAATTTTTCATAAACGTTATCTCAATGCAAATCGCAATTTCATTCTTCAAATAAAAACACGTTCTTTTCTGAGAGAGTTTTGACTCGTTTTTTTTTTTTTTGAGTTTGTAAAGAAGACAAGTTCAGCTGTTAGTATAACATAACGTATCCATCTGTAAACCGTTCAGGTCATCATTTTATTAAAATTGTATTTGACTGTTTGCACAGGGGATGGCTTGTATCTCTACCAGATTATGGCCGATAACCATAACTTTCGATTTTTGTTTGAGGAATTTATTCTAATCTGGCTCCGACGTTTGCCACCAAGACTTATGTTTGGAGATCAAGCTCAGTATGATTCTTCTACGGTCTTGGAATTGGCAATTGAGTACGGGGAAGGGGTACGACAAAACTAATACCTCGAAAGCGATTATTCCTCCCATGGTTCTTTATGGCGCGTTACGCATATACACTATTAAGCATGTTGTTTAAGATTTCTGCATCCTATGCAACAAATGAGCTGCATGAGCTACTAAACGACATGGACATTGTGTAGCATATTAATTATCCATGCAGATGCGCTTGGCTCCGTCAAATCGCTTCGAATGGAGAATGATGCTCCGGCGAGATGTGTATCGATGTGAAAGATTAGCAGAAGTCAGCGAAGAAGACACACCTGTCTTATGTCTGGAAGACCAAATCAAGGAAGCCGTGTCAAACGATTGGTGTGATAACTGGCGACAAGTACGCAAGAACAGAGGCACCTAGAAAGGATAGGTTAAGACAGCAAAAGTCCTTTAATCGAGCTGGTTAATGGCCAATTTAATGTAATAAGTAAGTAAGTGAGATTGCTATGATCGCACCAATGGAGCCATTAAGGAGAGGAATTTGTTTCCGGTGGGCTCGTATAAACCCGCACACTACCAAAGGCCTTGGCTATTAGTTGGCAGCAGAAATTCTGAAGTTAATTTGCTTATGAAAGTCCCCGTAGTTTTCTAAAGGGTGGGGGGGGGTAAAATGTTGGCTTATTAAACTTGAGGCAATCGGGTCCAAACACCAGGTCAGAGCATTCTCTAAACAAAAAGAAAATAAAAACAAAAATTTGTTTCAACAACTCCCTCTCAGTAATCTTCTGACAAAGCCTCTGGGAGTAAAATTAAAAATTGCCAAGAAAAAATTTCTCCTCTCTTCTCTCTCTCAGCTCTCTGCCTTTCTTGAGTTGGACCCTTTTTAATTTTTCATAATTCCAATGTTGAACAAGGAAGGTTCAGTAGTGAAATTAGATAACAATGTTATTACAGATCAAACTTTTTCTTACACTTACCATACAAATCCCTGTAAAGAAGACAGATGCTAAGCATTTGAGTAAATAAAAGAAACGATTTTTGATAAAAAAAAAAAACAAAAAACGAAACAAAATTCCCATGCTCTTGTGTGGAAGAAACGATTTAAAATATAAAAAAAAATCCGATAACATTTACAGCTACAAGGCATTGGTAATAGAGTTGTATGGATACGATTAATACGATAAATACGATAAAAAGTTAGATAGATGGCATGCCATGGATAGATAGATTGTGTATTAGGATATCATAGCTCTACAGATGTTTAATCAAAAGTGATTTATTTTTCACATAAGACATCATATTCTCAGCGTAATACTTAAGATTTATTTGTGTGGCAGTCACTACCAACTCATAGACAATAATTTAATTTGCCACTTCACTTCAAATCTGATGTGTTGATGAACTCAAGACATTTGGGCAAACAAATATCAAAAAAAAAAAAAAAAAATACAACAAGAAGAAGAGAGAGAGAGAGAGCAATAATAATAATAAAAAATAACAAAAGAAGAAAAATATAAATAATTTATTTCACGCCCGCCAAATAAAGTTCAATAGCAAAACTTAAAAACTTTGAAAGACATATAAGAAATATACGAATTGTTTGCAGCATAAGCACAGTGAGTGGTAAATAGATAACACAACTGGTTATTACAGACAAATTTTTCTTGACATCTACCTACAAATACTTTTTCTATAACATTTTTACTGAAGTAGAGACATAAGCTCTGAAACTGTTTTCCAACAACTCTGATAGTTGATAGAAATTACGTTCACACTAGCATGACAATTGAATGAGAAATTTCCCACCCTTTTCACTTTCATAAACCATAAATTTTATAATCCTTAATTAAAAATCTTTTTTTTTTCCATCTGTTTCCCTTAAGCGCTCTTATTAAGGCCCAAGTTTTATGTCGTCTTTATTTAATTAAAAGCGATAATTTTCTGTTGATCCTCTTGGGTTCAATAGTTCCAACTTTATTGCTCCATTAAACACCATGCAACAGCCATACAGAATTAGATTTTATTCTGACTACTCATGAGCTAGGCGCAAATTCTCTCTATGTTGTGTGACAATAGCGTACTCGAGGATTTCTCCTGTTATATTTTCTCCACTGAACCTTATAAATCGATTTACGGCTGAGCAACGTTGAATTTTATTGGAAATTTATTTCAAAAACAAAGAAAATTGGTTGGAAATTGCACGAAAATATCGTACAAACTTTCGTCAAACAGAGAAGGATCAACAGTGCCTGGTAAACGCAAGTTTATTGCTAAACTTCGTAAAACTGATTTTGTTGTTGATGCGCCAAGATATTAGGGTGCTTGTACAGTACGTACACCAGAAGAAGAAGAGAGTGTTTGAGAGTCCATCAACATCAACTCGTTATCGTTCTCAAAAACTGAATATTTTACCGATCAGTTTTCATTTAATTTTACGAAAAGATCGAGAACTATACAAAGTTCAGTTGTATGTCTTGTCCTGTTAGATGGGGCAACAACAAACTGCATGATGATGTTGATTTTGCCAAAAAAAAACTTCTTTTCGCATGAAGCAGATTTTCATTTAGGTGGCTACGTTAATAAAGAAAATTGTCTTATTTGGGGCTCAGAAAACCTTCACGTGGTCTTACAGATGCCAATGCACTCATTACGAGTGACTGTTTACTGCGGTTTGTGGAACGAAGGCATAATTGGTAAACATTTCTTTGAAAATGAGGATGAGACACCAGATATCGCACCATGACAATCAATTTTTTATACCCTTTATACACGGTATTGATGTGAACGATGTTTGGTTATAACAGGACGGCTTAACTTGCCACACATTTCATGCCACAATGGATTTATTGTGTCAAATGTTTGATGGCCGCTTAATTAACCGAAATGGTAATGTCAAATGGCCGCCAAGAAGCTGCGATTTGACAAAGTTGCACTATTTTCTGTGGGGCGCCATTGAAGAGAAATGTTATCTCAACAGACCAAAGACAATTGAATATTTAAAGGCTGACATATGTGATGCCATTGCAGAAATACAACACCATATACTCGAAAAAGTTTACGAAAGAGAAGAACTTAAGGTAACACTGAGACGAACCATGTTAAATTAAATAGAGAAACCCTGCAACAAACTACGACCCAGGAGAGCAGGTTAAACGGATGAGTGGATATTTTATGAAAATAACCGATTTTGAAGTCGTCGTAGTCTAGTAGGTAGTGTGTTGGCTTATTGGACGAAAGGCTTCAAACCCCAGGTCAGACATCAAAATGAAAGGATGAAAAAATATTTGTTCGGCGACTTCCTCTCAGCAGATTTCTGGCAAAAACCGTGAGAGTAAAAAAAAATGGTCATGAAAAGTTTCTCAAAAATCTGTCGTTCGGAGTCGACTTTAAACTTTAGGTCCCACCACTCATGTATAAAAAGTAACACACCTAACATAAGTGGTGCGAGAAATTAGGTCGTAATCCAGACAAAATGGATTATAATGATCAGTTGGGTATGCATGTAACCGATGTTCTTACAGAGCTTATTGAATGTATATGCCTATCTGAATGCTAATTCGTTTTTAAATTTTCTTTGAACAGCATTCCACGAGCTACTGCTATTTCGCCTATCTTATTACTGTACTCTGTACAACAGCAGCATGCGTTTTCTTAAGAAAACAATGAAAAAAAAAAGAAAAACTGAAAACATAAACAACAAAATATGTTAAAACATTCATCAATATGTCAAAAAAGAAAAAGAAAAAAAAAAAAGCAATTAAATTGAGAAGAAAGAAAAAAAATTCAAAATTATGAAATCTTTAAACAGTAGTAGTGAACAGCTTTATTTTAAACAAAATAAATCTAAAAAAGAAAGACGAAAGAATAGAATTTGTGCTTAAGAAATATTAAAAAAAAATCTTTTTTTTCTATTTTGATTTGCTCGTTGACACCTTCAAAAAAAAATTTTTTTTTTGTGGGGGAGTAAATCTATAAAAAGAAAGTGAGAAATTGTACAACAATTTGTCTTCCAAAAGGTTCATGCCACAGACAACAGCCATCTACCACACTACCAAAGGCAATGGCAATAGCAGCACCAGTACCTTATGAAGGTGATTTTTCATTTTTGCTGCGTGCTCTTGTTTCGTTTTTTTTTTTTTTAAAGTGATTTTGGAACTGAAAAAATTTTCAATTTCATGTGTGTTGTAAGTGTTTTTCTGTTATTGTTGTTGTTGTTGTTGTTGTGGTATGTTAATGTCATTTGTGTAGATCTGTCTGCTATCTTTCCGACTGTTTGCTTGCTGTTGTGAAATGTTTTCTTCGTTTTTTTTTCAATTATTTGCTCTTTTTTTGTTTTTTTTTGTGTCGTACAATCACTTGAGGTTGTGAAAAGTGTGCCGCCCTTTCAATTTTCATTTCTTTCCAATTTTTTTTCTGTTTTTTTCTGTTTTTATTTTATTTTTTATTTTTAATGCATTTTTCCCTAGGGCCTCCCATCAGCCAGTCAAGTCAGTAAGTCATTCATTGAGATTCTTTCATTCTTTTTCTATTTTTGGTTGCCATCAGTTCAGAAGATCTTTAAGGAATTCATTTTCTTTTTTTTTTTTTAATTTTTTTTCTTTTTTAATTGAAAATGTTGTCATTATGATTTCGAATTGTCTGCTGATGATAGTGATCTTGTGAATGGCTTTTATGGAAAAACTCATTTGTTAAGGAATTTCCTTTCCAAAGTCATGTTGATGGCATTGATGAGAGTGCCTGATAAAATATTGACAAATTAATGTTAAGCATGTCGTTGCTATTTGTAATCAAGAAATCAAATAAATTTTCAATTTTAAATTAAAATCATTGGATTTAGTTTCCTAGATTCTTTAAGGTTTTATGGAATTTGTTTTAGATGGCTCTGTAGCTAGGTTAGACTATTAGACTACTGGCTATCAAATAACAAAAATTTGCTATGAAAAGTTGCTTAAAAATCTGTTATTCGTAGTCGCCTTTAAACTGTAGATGCCGCCATTCATGTTTAAAATTAACACACACAACGTAAGTTCTGTGAGAAGCTAAGTTTTCAGTTTATGTTAGATGAAGGACACTCTCTGAAGGGCAAGGATCGATTTATGCCAGCATTTAGGGTCATTATAATACCACAAATTATATGCCACCATGAGATCGAACATTTCCTAAAAGAAACCAACTTGATTGTACAACAACTCTTGTTATTGCTGCAATGCTTATGTAGTCTAGGATGACAAAAATTCTCATACTCTTCCCAAGAGCCCTATAACTCCTATAGAAGTCATGTCTAGTCTATCAGCATGCCTTCTAATAAACAGTGACCCTTGAGATTTGTAATTGGATGACAGATGAACATGTTATTTAAGAACTTTACTTACATATAAGTTGCCATAGTCTAGTAGGTAGTGGTGTAGGCTTCAGATATCTTCAACCACAAAAAAAAAAATGTGAAAAAATATTTCTGTTTCTGATAAAAACTCGGACAGCAAATCAAATTGCCATGAAAAGTTAAGTTTCTTCAAAAATTTGTCATTCCCAGACAACCTTAAACTATTGGTCTCGCCACTTATGAATAAAATTAGCAGACACAACATGAGTGATGTGAGCGTCTAGTTCGTAATCCTGACCAATTACGTATGTATGTGCCCTTCTTATTCATACATATCCACCAGAGTCCTACTGTCAACGAAGTTTAGTCTCCACGTAAAATTAGCGTGTGTAACTTCTATGCTCCGTAGCATTATGGAGATTGTAAGCGATTTCACGGAACCCATATTGGATGTTGTCTTGATTATCCAAAATTTTACAAAAAATCCTTAACATTTACTGACGAACCTGAATGTAAAAAGATGATAATTAAGGGCTTAAAGGCAGGCTAGTTGACCAGAAAATCAAAAGATATTAAGACATAATCCCACTACCGCATTGAGTGCTACTTTCACCAACTCAGTCCGAGTCTGTTCTATAAGATTATAAGATTAGAGTGGAAACAATTACTATAAGTATGGTAACTAATGTTTCATTTTCGAAGTACAGCGGAGTTCAATGGGTGATTAGACAGCTGACTGCCTGCGTAAGCTCTCTCTGAGTCAGCAGTGATACTGTAAACACCGTCCAGCGAACTGTGAACACCGTAAAATAAGTTTTGGCTCCAGCCTAATACCGAAGCTATATGGTGGTGGGATCTAAGCGAACAAAATTTTCAAATGCTGTTCTAGAGGCTTAAGCGGTCTGTTACATTTATTTTTATTTTATTATGGTTCCGTAATTTCCTCTTGTGCTGACGAAGGAAGAAGAAGAAAGAATCTAGTATAACAGTATGGGGCAACTGTACATTTCTCACCACAACATCCCGGTTTCAATCAGGCTCTGTTTGTTTCACAAAGGAAACGAAATCGATACAAAACCTTCATGCCAGTGCATTTTAAGAACAGACGTCATTGGCTTTAGGTGCAGACATGTGAAGATCTGACATGGTGGACCATACGGTGCCACTGAATGGATTTGCCTGTGAATGGTAAGCTACCAGCTAACCTAACCTGGCCTAGGATTTCGCAAGGAAGCGTGGATCCTTTAAACTTCTTTTATAACTCTACACAAAGCAAAGCAAAAAGTAGACTCAGTGCAAATGCTTTACTTACTAAAAAAACGCATTTGCCTAAGTATTTTAAGGGTCCTTCCGCCACTATTTCTGCCTAATTCTATCGTAGTGTTGGTGTTTCAAAACAATTTCGTTTTAAAACAAAAAAAATTGTACTCAGTTGTGAAGGAAACCGTATAAAGAAGAAAAAAGAGACAAAAAATGCTTTTAAATTATAACGATTTTTCATGTACAACACCAGGCAAATAGTAACATCAGGACACATTTGGGTTGAAGAAATCCCAAAAAGGCGGTATGAAGCAAAGAAAGTATTTTAAGTTTATAAATTAGATTTGCAAAGGAACTTTTGAACGCCATGATAATACGTCGTCGTTTTAATTTATAAACTGATTTGATAAACTATCAATAAACCAACTTCTTCGATGAGTTCTTTAGACCTCGATTAGTACAGGGACTAGGGTTACCTATGGCATCACAACGGGCCGCTACCGCGAGATTTTGGTATCAAAGCTACCCGTCCAATTTATCTAATGAACTCATCTAAGAAGATTTTCAGTATGACGGAAGCATCTGTACTTTACATGTCTTTACTTCGCTCGTGTAGATGATTCTCGGGTTGCGTTGTCTTTTGGCATCTTAAAAGAAAGAAAATAAGCTTGGTCTAACGGGAAGAAAAAAGGTGTCATTGTGCCGTACCATGCCCATCATCATATGCATCATGTGCATTTGTTTTCATGTGCGATATTTCATTCGCACTTGTGGACAACTATTGGCATAAAGAAAAGCCAAAAAGAAAAAAGTTAAGCATTAGTCTTGTTATTTCTTATGATATTTATTGTTGTTGTTGTTGTTTTTTGGTATAATCTTTAACTCCAGTTGGTTTTGTTTTTTTTTCCAACTTTTTTTTTAGTCTATTCCTGAAGACATGCCCCATAACACTTACATACATTACAAAAAAAGGAAGACTTTTTGAAGGGAACCAAAGGAAAGCATAAACAAACCAAAAAAAAAAAAGAGAAAAAAAATTAAAATTGAAAACGAACTTAAAGAAACCACGGAATTGTTGCCCTTCCCCCCCAAAAGAAAAAAACAAAAAGTTTTGTTTTTAACGCTTTTGAGTGTTAAAAGACTCCACAAGCCTACTTTGAAAAGCAAAGCAAAGCAAAGCATTGATGGTGAGTGTCTCAGTTTCCTTTTTCTGTTCGTTTGTCCGTTCGCAATATTTAAGGTCGCTTTTGTTTGTTTCATTTTATGCAGTGAGTTTGACTTCCAAAAAAACGGAAAACCAGAATCTTTAACGAATTTCTTTTTCCGTTTTGGTCCTTTTCCATGCTTTGGTCACATTCTTATTTTGAAAAAAAAGGCCAGAAAATTTTTCCACAAACAAAACCAAAAAGTTATTTTAATTTGAAAAAAAAAAAAATAAGAGAAGTCGTGCAATATTTGGTTTTTTTTTCTTAAATTCAGTCATTGTTAACAGAAATTGTTGTTTTTTAGGGATTGAGGTTTATTTCCTCTGTTTGGTGTTCGTCACAAAGTTATTAAGGAACGACTTTAAGGCCACAATGCTTTCTTTATAGCCTAGTTAAGTTCAATTTAAACAATATTTTTCTGTGGGCAATATTTGAAGCTGGGGAAAAGGATGGGAATTGTATTTGATTTACTTTAAAACGTCGTCGATTGCTTTATGGCTCCTAGCAATTGGTTGCAATGCCAAGATGTGACTAGTAAGAACGAAAATTCTTTTTTGTAATCCTCAACGATTCTACGGTTTATTTTCAGACTGACACCAAAGTTAAAGTAAATGATTTCCTGTACTTTTCACGTACTTGTTTTCACCGCCATTTACTGCCGTTGGCAGAAGACATCGTTGTCATATCACTAGGTTCGTCCGATGACAAGTATTTCTTCGGTATATGCTGTTCTGCCTACAGAACACTCTTAATGTGGCTATTTCGATCAGGAATTGACATTGTCCTTGATAAGCGCCTTGCGACGTGTTCAGAAGGGTTTGAGATTGATTTTTCTACTCTCGATTAATGCCTGTAACGCTTAGGACAAGCTGTCTTGGTTGTGGGAAGGCTTTATCAGCTTATGAACAATAAAGGACAATCTCAAGCGACATTCGCAATCTTGTAACGTTGAACTACTTCAGGGTCTGACAGGAGTGCTACCCCTCTTATCGCAACGGGGGCATACTTGGGGTGTTTGTTGGCGTAGTTCTTAATCCGGTTTTCTCACAGAGCTTCAAACACAGTGGGAAGTTTGTGTGAGTAGTACAGGGGTACCATCAGGCTGCCTCTCACGATAGGTGCTCAAGGAAGTATTCATCAAGCCCAGTGGTCCCTGGCCAAATATTCAATGGCTGCACTCATACGCTCTCTCCTGCGTCTTCCTTTTCCTTTCCTTTGTTGTTTTGTGTCATTTTGCGTGTCTAAAAACAGTCTTCCTATTTCTTTTCTCTTTCTCCGGTGCGGGGGGACAGACCGCCATGTCTATAAATGCAATGGCAATGCTGTTTCATCACTAACAGCTGCAGGACGCATCTCTCGTGACACTCCTCATCAGTCATTGGTTTCATGATAGATTTTTGGCTCTAGTAAACCAGCAAAGATGTTTCCACAGTTAGCGGGGAGTAACTAAAAGAGAGGAACAGGTACAAGCCACGAGTCCACCAATTCTTTGGAGGGAAGGCACCTTATCGTTCATCTGAGCAGAAGAAAAGTCCTTGGAGCTGTTCAATTGTCACCGATTACAGTTGGCCAAAACGTAGTGCGAAAATCGACTCAACTGGTTTCACTGCTGCCACCAATCCATTAATCAGCTTTCAAAATAAGCTTTATCTCAGTCGGTTGTGTGAAAGCGAAACTGATCGATGATTGGTCACAGTCGTCGAGCAAGTCAGCTTTGTCTAATAAGTATCGTGTTAGCTTATTAGAACATTCAAAATCCAAGTCAGATTTCTCCAACAAAACCGAAGTATTCAAAATATGTCCACGGCAACTTCATTTCAGTAGATTTCTGACAAAAACTCTGAAAGTAAGTAAAATTGCGATGATAAGTGTCTGATGAAATCTGTCATTGGGAGTCGACTTTAAATTGTAGCTCCCGCCACTTGGGGATAAAATGAACACACACAACATAAGTGTTGTAAGAAACTAGGTTGTAACCTTGACTAAAGTGTTGTTGTGATTTATTA
Source organism: Sarcophaga bullata (assembly GCA_005959815.1). Taxonomy (NCBI): domain Eukaryota; kingdom Metazoa; phylum Arthropoda; class Insecta; order Diptera; family Sarcophagidae; genus Sarcophaga; species Sarcophaga bullata. The sequence continues at coordinate 24,164 of QOCX01000789.1, forward strand.
TGTTAAGTTGTTGGGAGTTCTGAGATCAGATTAGTATTTCTAAGAATCTCCACTGGTTTTGGTGTACTTATACTGTGTACTATTCATACTTATACCCTCTATAATACCCGTGCCTAGTTAAAAAATGTTCATCTGTTCGCCTTCTCATTTATTTCCTTACGCTAGTTTAGGTATGAATGTACGGTATGGGTCTGTCTTCTCTTGGAAACGGTCCAACATGCTTCCATCTGTCCATAGTGCCGTCATTTAATTGGCAGTTATGCGCTAGTTTTATGGTCCTTGCAACATATGTATTTCTGTCTTACATTAGGTACTATTTTCAGCGGAATTACTCCCACAGCTAATAAGGATACATCTGTAGAGGCCACAAAGAAAGCAGAAATAATTCAGAGTTCAAGGTTTCTGCGGATTTATCCTATTTCCATACTTTCGACATTTCTCACCCCATTTTATGGTCGGATGGGGTACAATCGATTTGGAATCCCTTTTTATTTTTTGGTCTTTCCAAACTGAAAACTTTGGGTTTAAGTTCCTTGTTTGCCTTAATAAGAAAGATATGAAGTTTTCGATAAAAGCAAGTCATGCTGGTGATCACATTCTGCCTAACACCCCGTCAAGATTGTTGGTCCGTTATTGCCAAAAATTCCAGGTTGCCTGCGCAGGCTAATGACTCTACTGGTACAAGTGTCTTAATATTTGAACATTTGGTTTAAAAGTTCAGAGCTTAACCGTCCAATTGTGATATTGCCTATGCCAGCAGAATTCGAAGTATTGATTAAGGTATTAGTTAAGGAGGCAAGTTTTCTTGGAAGGATCTCTCAGCTTAGATCCATTGGCATGAGATAGGCCCTTAGGCGTGTAAATATTGTGATGTTTTTTGGACAAAGTCCTTAAAACCATGAATGTTATATTTTTGCAGAATGACTTTGAAAGAAGCACGAATGAATTGAAGAAGTCTTTTCTAGGAATGATGCTTACGGGCTTTTATGTTTTGCCAAACATTGAAAAGTTAAAGTCAATATCTCTTTAACATATTTTCCACATCATACACTCCGAATTATTGACTATTAAAATGTTGCAAGTATTTCCTACTTTATTAACAACCCGATGAATATTGTCATTTTGAATACAATTCGAAACTCTATTATTAACGCTTTAATTTCAGCATACAAACGTACCTCAAAACTCACAATGACTTGCTTTAAAACCTAGCAAAGAAGAAGAGTCTATCTTCCCACACAAAAAACGTCGACATAACATTTATAAACTTTTTCAATTCCACCATCTGTCTCCATCATGAGTTCAAAGAAAAAAAAAAGTCAACTTTTACAGCGAACCACATCACCACAAAATATTTATTTCTGCTTTCGTTTTTTTTTGCTTTTTTTATTGTCTTTCGAAAATTTCCCGTAAAGCCTAAAAAATCCGCATAGAGCGTGAAAAATTATATCAAAAAATACGAGAGACGCGTTATAAAAGTATGCGTATAGCAAAAAGGCATAGCGGCGCGTATTGTGTTGCACGGTTCGTTCGTCTCCAATAGATCGAACAAAAGTCTTCTGGATGTCATTCATGTCAGGCTACAGAGATGCATGCGATGGTTCGGTTGAGTTTGAGTCCAATGCATTGGTGTTGTGTTTGATATGACATAAAAATTAAAAAAAAAAAAAAAAACGGAAGAAACGAAATTGAGAAAAACGAATTCAAACTGTGTTGTTGATATTTACACGTACACTATCACAGATATATGTTTTCTTGAAAAAGTGCTTGACTACTTATTGAATGACCAAAGGTAAAAACTGGAGTGGATAATCAGAAAACCATGTGGAAGTAATGTGTTGGGTTATAAGTTTTGGTCAGAGGCTAATCTTAATGCCCTCACTGTTGTCATTCATGTGTAAAAGAGGTCCTGTTACAATCGTAACTCATAGCTAGAATTCATTACTTTATAGGGTATCTCCGTCAGTATTACAGTCAATAGTATTCTCTCGTTTTGTTTCATTTTTTTTTTTGTACTTCCCCAAACAAACTGAAACCATATTTGAAAACAAAAACAAAACAAAAAAAGAAGAAACACAAAAAACAATCTAGAAATTATTTATGGCAAAACGAATTTTATCCTTAAACCTGCTACAACAATCGAATTATTAGGAGCTATCGAGTCAAAAACACAGTATTTCACAGGGAACTGCTGAGTGATATTGTTTAGTGTGAGCGTTGTGAAACTGTGGCGGTTTGTGTTTTTTCTGGAGTGTGGCGACAGCGAAATATACAACAAACAATCTTAGTTTAAAAATTTCGAATTAAATTTCGACAGACCTTTAACACAATGATTGTCAAACCGAGTGTTCACTTTCCAATCAAATTTTACAACCTTGGATACGACCCATTGACAGATAGGTTCGATTGATTTTAAATGAGAATATTGGTGGTTTACTGTGTTTGAATATCCTGACGCTTAGTCAGTAGGCAGGCGTAATGGGTTCAACCAAGGTCAGACATTCTTTAACTTAACGAAATATAAAAAAATTTCTTCTACGACGTTTTCTCAGCAAGTATTTTGACAAAAACTCTGAACAGTAAATGAAATTTCTCAGGACGACTCAGTGTTGTGTCACTCCGAGGAGAATATCTTTTTGAAAACTCCGCACGATCTGCATATGATCATGGAATGTAAGACGGAAAGATGCTCCATAAGACAGCAGAATTCACCATAGTATTTCAACCATAAGTCATAGATATATTTGCACGAACCGTGCGGAAAACTGCATTGACAGAATTTATTGACCATAATAGCCTGGTCTAAAGAGGGGTTCAGGAGGTTCTATCTATCTTCCTGACCAGGTCACGTTATTTTTCGTAGATCTGTACCGTTATAATGTGAGGCTGTACTTTACTGGGAAAAGTTAACAAATGATGAACGAAACATTCTTTTTGCACAGAGAAAGAAACTCTGATAGAACAGGGCGAAGACTTATCTTTCGAAATCATGCAACGTATGAGAAAGTACGTTAGACGTCATAAAAAGTTATCAACGTTCGCTTTCTCCCAATACCGAGGTTTCTCAGAGCAATTTCGAAGATTTTAGGGAATCTTATATGTGGTTCCGCCATACTTGGGATTATTCATTGGAGATTGCATTGTTGATGAGCTGATCAAGTCGGCACGGAGTTGGCAAATTCGACATACTTACCGAGCTTATGTTATTCCGTTGGTTTGGTTAATTTGGTATTGTCCAGTCGTTTTTAGGCTTAATTTCGTTGGCAGCAGGAGATACGTGCATATTGCCGGCTTTGTTTATCTGTATGGACAGAAGAGACTGATGCACTTCTGGTATGACATCTATTCGCACAATAACAATACTGTACCTATTGTAGGGACGTCGGGACTCGGCTTTCCAAATAATGGCTTGCAGCAGTGCGAAAAGGAAGGAAACGAACGTCTTCGCCTTTATTGTGTAGTGCCATGCTGTTGCCTTAGGAGATAAATTTGTTGCTGACCTCTATTTCTGATATGCTGGACCGATGCTAAGATGCATACAATACTCAACATTTTATTGGCCTCTTGGATAAGCAGTTGCCTGTTCTTTTTTAGAATTGTTTTTCTTAATCATTAAAGATTTCATCCTTTAAATATCTGTAATTGCGGTTTTGCGCGGTTTGCTTGCTTGTTATGGATTTGAAATGAAATGGAAAAAAAGAAGTGAAAAAATAAATGCTTCTTGCCATCTTGTGTTGGTGTATATATTGTATTGGTTGCCTATTATTGTTAGTAGTAATGTTGTTGTATTTTTGCACAATCGGTTTTTTTCTTGAAAAGGTTTTTTTATTAATATAGGAATTGTATGGATTGTCGCGCACTTTTTGCAAGGAGGAGGGAGGTTTAAGTGTTAGTTTTATGTTTTGAAAATTCACACGCTGCCGTATTAGCGTTTTTTTTTCTTGCCGTTTTAACGGTTGCCGTTTTCTTTCTTATCCTTTGTTTGCCATTGCCTTTTGCTGCCTTTTGGTAACTCGGAACATGAAACTGTAAGTTATGGAGGCAAGCCAGTGTAATGGTTTATTTCGTTTGGTAGTTATAAATACGCTTCTGGTATGAAGTTTCATGTTCTTTTCAATTCGTATTCTTCGAGTTGAGTTGGCTTGGCTTGATTGTTGTTTGGTGGTGGTGTCTGTTGTTTGTTGGTGGTCGTTGGTTGGTGGTGATTGGTTATTGATGTTGGTTTCGTGTGTGTGTTACCATTTTTGTGTTATGAACTTTGACTTGTTTTTTGAGTTTTTTTTTGAGTTCTTTTTTTTTTGCTTGCACAGAAATTAAGAAGTAAAGTGTTACGAATGTTTGTTTAATCTCTTACAATACATATGTTCAATAGATTGATTCATTATAGTATGATTTGGTAATAAGAAGGTGAGATTTATAATGTAATGTAATGCTACATGCTAATGGTATGGTGTTTATGTCGTTAAGACAGTGGTAATAAATTTATTTCGGGTTTAAAATTACACCCTAGAATTATATAACCAATACAAAATGGAATCAGTTTGGCAGTGGCAGTAATGATTTCATGCCGTGTTAGTACAATTGATAAATTTTTTTGTTTAATTTTTTTTTTTTCGTTTTGTTTTGCTGTGTCTTATTCTTCTGAATTAATTCAGGTTTTCATTTTTGTCTAAACTTTATTTGTTTCATTTTGCCATCCAATTTTGCATTAATTTTCAATATATCTTTCAAAAAAAAAAAACAAAAAAATTCAAAAGAAGAAAAAAGAGAAAAGAGAAAAAAGGAATGAAAACCAATTGATAATAATAATCATATTGTGTTGTTAATTGTTGTTGTTTGTTGTTTTAGCTGTTATGTATTCACCTTGCTAAGAACCATTTGTGGCTACTACCAATAGTGACTGGGAATCAGGCAGGCATGCAGACAGCCAGGATTAAGACTGGCCATTTAATGGCCAACAACTACAGCAGAAGCGCAGCTGCAGCCGTTAGCAGCAAAACAGACATACGAAAAATTTTTCTCTGTTACTGGATAATGCACAAGGCAATCACTGAGGTGTTTTAACTTCTATTAGAATACATTTTATGTACAAATTTGATGAGCACATGCATATGTACAACATACATTGTGCATGTATTAGGAATAAGGTAAAGAAACTAAATTTAAACTTACAGCTCTGTTTGATCCATTTAGTATTGTTGTCCTCCTGCTAGACTGTATTGCTCATATTCGGGTAGAGTTCTTTTTCACATGTTGTGTAAGACTTAAAACTATTAATAAAGATGAAAAGGACTAGAAACACTACAAAAAAGAAATAGAATAGGAAAGAAACTGTAAGAGAATATATTAATTATGCTTTAGTTTATAGTTTTTGAAACAATTTTCAATAACAGAAAATTATTCAGAAACTTCATTCTTTACAGAGCTTAAGTGTTAGGGGGATGTTTCTTATATTATTCCAACTAATATGAGCTTTAAGTTTTAAGGCTTTTCGATAATATTGATTAATAAAACCATAAGGATTCAATTAATATTTGAATATGAACATTTTAAACTATTTTTGGTTTGGATTGCAGAACACAATAGACGTAACAATCTGTTTAAATTTGGTTTAATTATTTCTAGAGATTTACAATACAAAAGGCCTAAACATGTGTTGATATCAAAATAAGGTCAAAGTGTCGTGGTTAGTAGTTAGTGTGTTGACTTATTAGACATAAGGCCACGCGTTCGAAACCATGTCAGTTATCAAAACGAATAAAAAAATTTTTTCAGTGTAGCCTCTCCAAATCAGGTGTGCCATGATTCAGTAAAAACAATAAAATGTTTCAGCATGTGATCGGGTTATTATGGAGCATGCATAGAGTGTTTTAAAACAGGAAAAGAAACAAAACAAGAGAAATAAGCAGGAAAAACGCAAACTGCAAACTACTGACATGATGAATGTTAACAAATGAGACAAATTGAAGAAAAAAATTGTTTAATTTTGAATAGCATGACTCAGTTAGGGATTTTTTCGTTGGTAGTGTAATACAGACAACCCCATCCAGTTCTGGAATTGATTTAATGTCGTACTCTCCACAATATGCCTAATTTTCCACGCCTCTGGCTCATGGCCAAGGGGTTGCCAGTTTTTAGCTAAAATTCTGCTACTAAAAAGGAAATTATATTGCTTGATGGAACAGGCCGATTTCAAAAGCCAAATAAACTGGAATTAACAAGAAAACTGCATTTCTTGATACAATAAGCAGAACTCAAAAGAAAGTTTAATTATTAGATGAGTTGTAGTGGTAAAAACCTATCAATTTCTGCAAGAGCATATCCCACCATATCTTTGCAAGTGTGTAATGTTGTTACAGGACTTATTCCCAATTAAGTGGCGGCAAAACAACCAATTAAGTTAAGTCTAGTGAAATAAAGCATGGCAAACTTAGTAGTTGCCATAGTCTAGCAGGTAGTGTTAGACATAAGTCCACGATTCAAACTCTAGGTCAGACATCTTTAAAATCCTCTCACCAGAGGAGTTTTTTTTTTGGCAAAAACTCTGTGAGTAATTAAAATTACCATGACTTTTTAACAAAGTTCCCACATTGCTTAAATGAAATTGCTTAATATTCAGAGTTCTCTTGATGAAATTGACTGAAATTCTGCTTTCGAATGCCCGACTCTTGATGACAAACGAATGGATTTGAAAGCCATGATTACCTAGATGCTGACGCTAGGCAACAAAATGGCGATAATGCCACTGTCGAAGAAGAATTGTGACAGGGTCTCTAGTAGTGGAAATTTCCAAACTTTTACTATACCATGGCCATGTGATCAAGGAAAACTAATGCAAAAGCAGGTGAGATGCTAACTACGCCACGAAGTAATATAGTATGACCATTTCGCATAGTGTACCATTGAAGTTTTGTACAAAAGAAAATATCTTTGGATTCGTTTAAAATGTTCAGAAGCACGCTTTAAAATTGTTCAGAAGCTTAACCGTCCAATTGTGATATTGCCTATGCCAGCAGAAATCGAGATCATGATCCTAAGGTATTAGGTAAGGAGGCAAGCTTTTCTTGAAGGATCTCTCAGCTTAGATCCATTGTGCATAGGCCATAGGCTCTTAGCGTTAAATATTTGCTGTGGCTTTTGGACAAGTCCTTAAAACCCATTGAAGTGTTAAGCTTTTTGCTCAGAATGACTTTGGAAGAGAAAGCACGATGACATGTGAAGGAAGTCTTTTACTAGGAATGATGCTACGCGCTATGTTTCTGCCAACAATTGAAAAGTTAAAGTCAATAATCTCTTAACATATTTTACCACATCATACTCCACTCCATTCATTGACTATTAAAATGTTTAGCATATTTCCTTACTTTATAACAACACCGATGAATTTGTCATTTTGAATGAGCAATTGCGAATCAGTATTGATTAACGCTGTGCCTCAAAACACAATGACTTGCTTTAAAACCCTAGCAAAGAAGAAGAAGTCTATCTTCACACACAAAAAAGAACGCGAATAAACACTTATAAACTCTTTTCAATTCCACCATCTCGCTCTCCCACATCAAAGAGTTCAAAGAAAAGTCAACCGTTTTACAGCGAAACCACATCACACAAAATATTTATTTCTGCTTCGTTTTTTTTCTGCTCTTTTTTTTTTTCTTTCAAAATTTCGGTAAAGCCCCTGAAGCAACAATCAGCCATAGAGCGTTTGAAAAAGGTAATCAAAAATACTGAGAGACGCGGTTTAATCAGTTCACTGCAGTCATAGCCAAAAAGCATAGCGCGCGATATTGTGTTGCACGTTCGTTCGTTCTCCATAAGAAACAAAAGTCTTCTGGATGTCATCATGTCAGGGCTACAGAGATGCCAATCCGAGCGTCGTCGTGAGTGAAATCAATCATTGGTGTTTGTGTTTGATGATGACAATAAGTAAAAATTAAAAAAAAAAAAACAAAAACGAACGAAACGAAAATTGAGAAAAACGAATTCAAACCTGTATTGTTGATATCTTGCTACTGCCACCGCCTACACTCCATCCCCACCACGATGACTACCTATGTGTTCTTGAAAGAAGTTGTCCTTGACCTACTTTTGAATGAACCAAAGGGCTAAAAAACTGGAGTGGATAACTCAGAAAACCATGATGGAAGTAATGGTGTTGGGTTATAAAGTATTTTGGTTCAGAGGACTAATCTTATGGCCCTCACTGTTGGTCATTCATGTGTAAAAGAGGTCCTGTTACAATCGTAATCATAGCTAGAATTTCATTACTTTATAGGGTATCCTCCAGTCAGTATTAACAGTCAATAGTTTCTCTCGTTTGTTTCATTTTTTTTTGTGCTACTTCAGCTACCAAACAAACTGAAACTCATATTGAAAAACAAAAACAAAAACAAAAAAAGAAGAAACAAAAAACAAAATCTAGAAATTATTTATGCAAAACGAATTTTCTCCTATAAACGCTGCATACAACAATCGAATTTTAGGAGCTATCGAGTCAAAACACAGTATTTCACAGAGAACGAGAGAATGCTGCTGAATATTGTTTAGTGTGAGGCGCTGTTGTGAAAACTTGCGCGCGTTTGTGTTTCTTCTGAGTGTGGCGACAGCGAAATATGAAACAACAAAATCTTACGTTTAAAAATTTCGAATTATTTCACAAACTTTAACACAATGAATTGGTCAAAACCGTAAGTGTCACTTTTCCAATCAAATTACACACACTTGGATACGACCCATGACAGATAGCTTCGCATTGATTTAAATGGAATATGGTGTTTATGGTGTTTGAATATCCTGACGCTGTAGTCAAGTAGGCAGGCGTAATGGGTTCAAACCCAGTCAGACATTCTTTAACTAAACGAAATATAAAAAATTTCTTCTACGACGTTTTCTCAGCAGATTCTGAAAAACTCTGAAAGTAAATGAAATTTCTCAGACGATCAGTGGGTTGTGCACTCCGAGGAGAATCTTTTGATAAACTCCGCACGATCGCAATAGATCATGGAGATGTAAGACGAAAGAATCTCAACATCAAGACAGCAGAATTCCAAACCAGCAGATTTCAAACCATAACATGAGATGAAGCCACAGAACCGTGCGGAAAATGCATGACAGATTTATTAGCACCATAAAAGCCTGGTCTAAAGAGGGCGTTTCAGGAGGTCATCTTCTTCCCTGACCAGGTCACGTTTATTTTCGTAGATTCTGTACCGTATAATGTCGCAGGCTGTATTTCCTGGGGAAAGTAACAATGATTGAACGAAAAAACATTCTTTCATTGCACAAGAGAAGAAAACTTTGATAGAACAGGCGAAGAATTATCTTCGAAATCTGCAACGCTATGAAAAGTACGTTAGACGTACCAATAAAAAGTTATCAACGTTCGCCTTCTCCCAAATACCGAGGATTTCTCAGGCGAATTTCGAAAGCATTTTAGGGTAACTCTTAATGGGTTCCGCCATAACTGGGTATATCATGGAGATTGCATTGTTGATGAGCTGATCAAGTCCGGCACGGAGTTGGCAATTTCCGACATAATACGGCAATTCCCGTTGGTTTGGTTAATTTGGATATTGTCCAGTCGTTTTAGGCCTTAATTTCGTTGGCAGCAGGAGGATACGTGCAATATTGCCGGGCTTTGTTTATCTGGTATGGACAAGAAGAGGACTGATGCACTTCTGGTATGACCATCTATCGCACAATAACAATACTGTCCTATTAGTAGGGACGCCGAGAGACTCGGCTTTCCAAATAATGGCTTTGCAGCAGCTGCAGAAAAGAGAGGAAGCGAACGTCTTTCGCCTTATGTGTCAGTGCCATGCTGTTGCCTTAAGGAGATAAATGTTGCTGACCTCTCATTTTCTGATATTGCTGACCGATTGCTAAAGATTGCTACAATAGCAACATTTATTGCGGCCTCTTGGATAAGCAGTTAAGCCTGTTCATTTTTTAAATTGTTTTCTTATGCATTAAAAGATTTCATTCCTTTAAATATCTGTCATTGGGTTTTGGCCGGGTTTGCTTGCTTGTTACTGGATTTAAATGAAATGAAAAAAAGAAGGAAAAAAATAAATTGCTTTCTTGCCATCTTGTTGTTGGTGTTATTATTGTATTGTTGCCTATTATTGTAGTAGTAATTGTTGTTGTATTTTTGCACAATCGGTTTTTTTGAAAAAAGGGTTTTTTTTATATAAGAATTGTATGGATTGTCGCGCACTTTTTGCAAGAGGAGGGAGGGTATTAAAGTGTTAAGTTTTATTTTTTGAAAATTCACACGCTCCGTATTACGCGTTTTATTTTTCTGCTCGTTTAACGGTTGCCGTTTTCTTTTCCTTATCCTTTGTTTGCCTTGCCTTGCTGGCTTTTGTATCGAACATGAAACTGTAAGTATGGAGGTCAGCCCAGTGTAATGGTTTATTTCGTTTGGTAGTATAAATAACGCTCTCTGGTAGAAGTTTCATTTCATTTCAATTCGTATTCTTCGAGTATTGAAGTTGGCCTTGTTTGATATGTTGGTTTGGTTGGTTGGTCGTTGGTTTGGTTGGTTGGTCGTTGGTTTGGTTGGTTGATTGGTGTATTGGTCGTGTTTGGTTTGGTGTTGTTTACCATTTTTGTGTATGAACTTTTGACTTGTTTTTCTTGAGCTTTTTTTTGAGTTCTTTTTTTTGTTGCACAGAAATTAAGAAAGTAAAGTGATACGAATGTTTGTAATCTCTTACAATACATAGGTTCAATAGATTGAATTCTATACGTATAGATTTGGTAATAAGAAGGTGAGATTATAAATGCTAATGCTAATGCTAATGCTAATGGTTATGGTGTTTATGTCGTAAGACAGGGTAATAAATTTATTTCGGGTTTAAAATTACACTCGAATTTATAACACAATACAAAAT
>QOCX01000789.1:62880-76768 GCA_005959815.1 Sarcophaga bullata
AAAGAGAGAGATAGTTCGTTCGGCTTTGCTCGTTCATGCCCTACAAGTAACAAAATTTTATGCATAAAGTATCACATCTCCGTCGTCATCATCCAATCGTATCATGTTCAGTATCAATCTTCAGTGTCATGCAGTGAGAGGGAGGAACGGGAGAGTGAAGAGTAGCTTTATAAATAAAAGGAATATTTTAATACGGAATACAGCTTGCCAGCGAGTATATCTTCAATTTAGTTGGGGTGTTTTTTTCTTTATTTTGCTACTCCGTGTATGCTATACTTGCCATGCAACAAATGTATCACGAATGTAAAAGAAATAACTGTGCAGACGTTTTTCATCAGCAAACAACAGTCAAGGCAGGCAAATGAATAATAAAATGTAGCGCACGAAATGCTCAACATGACATACAGCTAGCATGAAATACATGAACGAACGAACGAGAAAAAAAAAACGAAAAAAAAAAATACGAAGAATAGAAGGACGATTTTAAAAGACTCCCGACAAATTAAGGACACACACACATATTGACGATAACTAAAAAGAAACCAAATCATAGAAAAGACCAGAGCAATAAGGCGAGAAATTTAAACATTGAGAAGGCACCAGGAATGATATTTGTAAACGAAAGAAACAAAAAGAAAAATTTTTTTTCTTATTTTTGAGACGATATGTTTCAAGGCCTGCTGTAAATAAAGTCGATTCGGACTACAGAGTTTTTAATTTTAATTACTCACAGAGTTTTTGGCAGAAATCTGCTGAGAGGAAGTCGCCGAAGAAAATTTTTCTTCAAATTTCGTTTTTGAAGTCTGAACTGGGGTTAAACCGTGGCTTTATGTCTGATAAGCCAACACACTATCTATAGACTACGGCGACCATAAAATACATCTAAGAAATCGCATAGCAGTGACATGGTACACTGGCTTCACAAGTTTACGCCAAGAACGGGTGTACCTCATAACAACTTCTGAAGAAATTACAAAGAAAAAAAAGGAAGAGAAAGAAGCCTAGGACTGTCTCCTATGCTATTGTTCTGAGCTTGTAAACCTGAGAATTATTGATTTTTCAATTCCATGATCCTTAGGTTTTAGTCAATTAAGTTTGAAGAGTTCTTATCCACTTGATAAAAAGTTGGCAGAAAATAGTTCTACTTGTTAGATAAAAAATTTTCTTTGTTATGCCTAACTAATGAGCAATTACCCTCGTAAGGACATAGCATGAAATTCAGGAAACATTTTTTTATGGAAATATTAAAGCGGGACGTAATTTGAAATCTATTTTCTAAGAGAATTAATGCGTAGCTTTAAGAAAAAAAATTTAGAAACTTAAATTAAGTTTAACTTGTAAAAATAATGTAACAAAGCGGTGATAACATCACTAGTTATTCACAAGTTATTTTGAGATTCATTTCTTCGTAATTTTTGCAAAACTGAGCATAATTTTTACGACATATTTTTTGAAGTAAGCGAAACAATCGTTGGCTTATAGTCTCGATGTCATGTTCATACCCATTACAGAGATCTCGAGCAGAATGAAATAAAAATAATATTCTTCGGAGACTTCACTCAGCAGCCTTGTTGGGGAAATTGTCATCAAGGTTTTCAAAAAATTTGTCCGCTGAAATCGGATTAAACCGTATGTCTCCACATCTATGGAAACATTAACACACAAGCGGTGGTGTGAGCATTAAGTAGTAGTCCTATCGAAACGGTTGTAATGACAATCAAGTAATGCAATAATCGAAATAAAATGTTCATCAAGTAGAGATAGGTGTCAGACATCTTCGCCATTTCTTCCAGAAGCATTGAAGCATTTGGCACTCTAAATGCTGCTTAATTATATTGATTTTATAAGCTGCTAGTGAATGTAGCCGCTTAGCAGTCTGACCTAATCTTTGTCAGTTTCTTGTATCGTGATTTAAAATCCTTTTGCATATTTTGCATCCAAAATGATTCGGCCAAAGACAAATTAAACCTGCTCTGAACTGAAACATATTGAAGGGAAAGCCTTATGCATGAATAAAAACAATTGTAGTCAGAAGAAGAACGTTGGGACTATATGCGGTGAGTTTAAAGCTACTCATCCAGTGTTTTTCAAATAGACTGTAGGTAACGCCGTAATATGCTAGCCAGCGTTGTTATGACAGAAAATGTCGCTCTTATGTCTAGCGGCATATTTCAGGCCTTTTTCAGGCCAATGCTCGCTACAAACAAATTTATTGTTAGGTCGACAGGCCTCCTATGATAATCTGGAATGGTTTTAGCAGATCATAGTGGAATACAGCATTCAGATCTCACCAAATAGGAAGCATTTTCTTGACACAATGCTTATTCTGGTTAGCACAGAATTGCCTGCTCTTATATAATGCTTTCATACACTTTTGTGTTGTCATAATGAAAGTTGTTTACGTCGTCATTGATAACCTCGTTATAAAAAATGATTTCTTTTCGAAGTGATCCATGGTACTTCAGACATATAAAATCGTTCTTCAACGTGTCTTGGCTTCAGTTCATGTGAGAGCCAATTTACTCGGTTTCAATGGTTCTCCTAATTTTAACATACACACACAAGTGGCCTTTGCAGCCATCAGTCAGAATTACCTTTTAAAGTCGATTCAACGACATTTTACTGTTTTTTTTGCATTTTTATTTTACTCCTTGAGTTATGCCCAGAGAGCAAAAGTCGCCGAAGAAATATTTGTTCAGACACACTTCGTGTTGATCGAGTGTTTGACCAAGGCTCAAATATAATAAGCCAACGCATGGCTTTTAAACGCTTTGAAACTGCTGTTTGAGTTACGTCGCATGATTGTGCGCTTCTTCTTGCGTTTGAAACCAATCTGAATTTCTGTGCTTTTGAATGAATCCTCCTGCTTTTTATATGCCTAATATCCCTACAACGCTTCTGGCCACAGTGTTCCTGTACACAAACATTTTAAAATAAATTTTTTTATTTCTACTAGTCGCTCATTTTGCATGTGACAACTTAATTTATCAAAAATAAATTATTCTATTGCCACATTTATTGCCACACACATACTAGTCATAATAATAATGACAAAAGGCCTCTACAACAAATCTAAAAAAAAAAAGAAAATGAAATGAAAATGAAATAAAGCCGAGAAACAATGATATATTTCTCATTAATTTAATTCCATAAACAAATTAAATTCTATTATTTTTGAAAGCAAACAAACCAACATGCCAACAATACACACCACACACAGAGAGAGATACACTAAGCCATGCAACCCGGAAGTTGCAAAGCCATAGTCACCAAAGGATTGTTGTTTGTCGGTATATTTAATGACTTTCCTTAAACATTCTAAAGCAATACAATCTTTCTTTTTTTTATTTTGTTTGTTTGAAGCACATGTTTGAGTCTGGCCTCTGTGACTTTTCGTAATTGAAGGTTTTGTTATGGATTTGTAATGTGACTCATTGTGCATTCCACCAGTTGCGTGGGCTGCTACAACTACGTACTACCACTGCTGCTGCGCTGCTGCCTGCTGCTGCTGCTGCTGTTGCATTTTTTATGTCTGGTTTTCTTTTATTTGCCTTTTTCATATCCTCGTATTCTTCTGCAATAAAATACCGATTGTTTGTCTGTCATTTTGTTTGTCGCCGTCGCTGTCGTCATCATCATCATCATACACTAGACTAAACAAGCATAATTGTCTCTCTAATAACTTTTGATAGTCCGTAATTAATTCTCACCAGTTAATGCAGTTAGACAAGTCACTTTTTCACTTTATTGTAGGCATTCGTACTGCAAATGAATATTCCATTCATAGCATAGTAAAGCTGTCACTTTAGTAAACTTTACTGGGCTGCGGTGAATTTAAAAGAGATACACAAATATATAAAAAGGTCTCAAAGGCTTAGAAGCTGTCACTTTATAATAGAGTAGAGTACGTAGTGAATTACAATATTATCATACAATTAAAAAGCCTTAGTAAATTAAGGAATGAAATACCAGAATTAATCCACAAAAAGGTTTTCTGTTTATGGCTTGTGCTCTAAAGGCCAGTTTTACAATATAAAGATTGAAGAGAATATGGAAAGAAATGTAAAATCGACAACTGGAAATTATATTACAAGAGAGAAATATCATGGAAATGATGTCAGCAATATATTTCTAAATGCTCGGTCATAGAATTTTCGGTTAAGTAGAAGCATAGTGGTATGAAGAAGAAGGTGAAATAATTGTCATCAAGGATAATGCAGTCTCTGTCTCCTGTATGAATTTTTTTGGAGGGAAATGCATAGGCTGCCATAAGAACATTGGCTGCAGTTCTTACAAAAAAATTCATGCAATAAACCTTAATCCTTGACTGTCTCAGAGACAATATTATCATGATAAACTAATGGTTTGCCTCAGTAAGGCAAATGCAGCCTTTGTTTTCATGCTTACTGTCTCATGGCTATATTTCTTTCCATAAAATTTATGCAGGAAACTTCTAATCCTTGACTATCTCAAATGCAACAATATCAACAAACCAAGCAACGACAGGCAGCGTCATCTACTGAGAGAAATAAGGACTCGATAAGCAATGTTTTTCGCTACATCAATGCGGTACGGAATATTTCCAGAAGACCTAAACTTAAGTAACCTTAGATAATTAACCCTGTTATCCTATCACACACACTTTGTTTTATTTAAATTTAGAACATATAAAGCCCTTAATAAAAACCCTATAGTGTAATATGAAGTTTTCTTCAAGGACTGACGCTGTAGCAGAGCTCATTTGTCCAGTAATTCTCGTTCAATATCAAATATCTTACAGTTAAACAGTCGATTTTTATTGTAGCAGAGGTTAAAGGTGATAAGGTTACCAAATATTGTTGCATAGGGTCAACACGCTTGGTTTTGGGTTAGAAAGAAACTAAGCTCAATGACTCAAACTGTTTAACAATAGATATTCTGCCTGGTCTTGCTACTGTCTTTATAGGTGATCGTATCCTCTTTGGCAGTGGGATTTTTTTTTTTTTGAATGCTGAGTGGAGAAGAATGTATTTCTCGCCGGGACCCCTCATAGAAGCTTGAAAACTGCGACATTGGATCTTGAAGAAAACACATGAACATCAGATTGACAACATCATCTCGTTGCAAACTAAAAGGAAGCATTCGTCGTAGTCTAGTAGGTAGGTTCTTGTCTTTTTCAAAGCGACTTATGGTTCAAAACCTATTTCAGACATTCGGAGTGAGAGGGAATATGAAAAATAGAAGTCTCCGGCAATTTCCCTTCTGGCGAAAACTCTCTGAGATAAATAAAATTGACATGAAAATTTTCTTAAAAAGCTGTCAAGAAACGACTTTAACTATCGATGCTGCCACTCATGTCGCAGCATGGATGATGTGAGAAGCTAAGTCGCAATTCTGACTAAAGTCCTGTAATCACCAATTAAGTAAGTCAGTAAGTAAAGGCAGCATTCGATGGCCCGATATGGAACCATATTTTTGCTGCAATATTTGAGCTGGGCATTCCGATAAGTTTATTCAGTATGAACTAGAACAACAAGCTCGTCGAACCTTTGTATGACATCTTAACAAAGGACCTTTTCTATTTCGATAAGGAAAGGGTACTGCCGAAGCTGGAAGTTCAAATCAATGAATTTTTCTACAAATCTCTAGGTATGATAGGTTTTTAATCTAACCTAGGCATTTCAGTCTGATTCAGCTTTCACATCTCCATTGTAATGATACTTGACCCCAGGCTACTTACTGTGGTAGAAATGGATATTTCCTCTGCTATTCTATGCAAACATTAAAATTTCCACATGTCAACGATTTAATGTTGCTTTCAATGCACGATTATTCTTTGAAGGGCTTGTTTTTGCAAAATAAACTGTTTGCTGCAACCATTTGCAATGCCTCCTATTTTTATTTCAAAAATTTCTCTATTAAATCGCAGCTGCAAAGCCTTTTTCTAATTACATTTAACTTGGTGTGTGTGTGGGTGTGTGGTAATTAAATTTTAAAATCTACTCTACTATTGCCAAAGTATTCAAAGGGGCATATGACATTGAACTCGTACAACAAAATAAAAGAGATTTTTGTTTTTTAATTTGATTTGCTTTTGGCTGCCAGTTAATTGTGCAATTTTGAATAAAAAAATAAAAGCTTGTGCAGGAAATCTAGTCTCAATCTACTATTATCTCGCGATATAGTGTGTGAACATTAATTAAAATCTATTGTTATTGGGGCCACTCATAGAAAATTATGCATAGGGGTGGCCAAATTGCATATAAAGTACGATAAACTGTTCACTGTAGACTTTTCACCGACCACTGTCGCATGTGTACAGTATCTTGCCATGTTGTCATGGCTAAATGTCTAAGTAAACCATTTACTTTCTTAACGGCTTCGCAAAAGCGATGCCAAGAAGAATGTAAGCCAATAATATTTTGTGGTTATTACCCGATCATAATGTGGCACGACACCCAACAAAAGTAATAAACATCTCAGCATTACAAGCATGAGTGTGTGTTGTGTGTGTGTCCTTTGAAAATTTACTTAAAATCTTCAAATCTGTTCACCTCAAATTCGTTGACAAAATTATCATTTCCCAATGAAAGCCTGCAGCATCGTTTAGTTTTATTGTATCGATGCATTACGTTTTGTGGCGCGATGAAAGTTCAAGCGAAGCAATTAAAGTGTGGCCTTTGGTAAATTTTTTCCAACAGCAGCCATAATATGCATGCTCGCATTCAAATACACGAGCGTATGCTTTAGCTACACTCTATAAATACAAAGGCACTGCCATATACGTGTACGTGGATATCATTTTTAACCTTTAGCAAGTAGGTAGTAGTACATGAAGTGAATTTCAACCGCAAAAATATGCTGCCATGCAACGCGCTTGCATTAATGTTGTAAACAAACGCTTTAATGCGCCACAAACGAACACAGAAACGAGAAAAGTAAAACCGTAACAGCAACAACAATAGCACAATGTTACTGCAATGAGGTGTTCGATATACTCGTATAAATGCAGGTGAGTGTTTGAAATTTTTGTGTGTGGTTAAGTGAGTCGATAAGATAGAAATCCGTCACCTCACACTGATGATTGTTGCCATCATCATTAGCATTGTCATTAGGCATGATTTTTTTTTCGTTTTTGGTAAGAAGTTTTTGAAGAAACGCTTGTTCAACGGAATAGCGATTGGGCGATAATGTGTTGCTTAAGATTAAATGTTATTTGATGGTGTTGATAGCGAATTTTTGGTGTCGCCTTCAAGCAATTTGAATATCGCTGCTGTTGATTGTAGCGTTAAATTTACTTTTTCGACAATCAAGTGCACGGATTACTGAATTGAAATGTTATGGAATCATACTAAGGCCATTAGGTAAAGCCTCATTCGTCTGTTTGCAAATTTGGTCACATTAAATCGATTGATGAGTTGTGATGCAAAAGAGTAAACTATAGTTGTGCACACACTGTGTGTGTTTGGAGGGTCTCTATAAACAAGACATCACATGAATATCAGGCCTTGATCGTTATGAGTTTTACATAAGAAGTGACATGTCGTTTCATTTACCAAATTTTGTCTTCTGACACTACCTTAGGGTTTTTGGTAAGCTCTGACGTGATCCAATAAACCAACTCATCGCTGTGAAAATCATATTGCCTAACAACGACACAGATTGTTTGAACTTATATACGACACATACATACATAATTGGTCATAATAATGGTTTATCTTGCCATCACTACCAAAAATGATGTTAGTCTGGAGGTCAAGCTTAGGCTTACTCCCGTCTACAGATGCTACTATGGTGTTAATAGGCAATTGAGTAGCAGAGAGTGGTCTTATACGACAAAACTAATACTCTACAAAACGTTATTTCTCCCCGCGATTCATTATGAAGCAAAGACAAGTACTTTATTTAACACTGATACACCAGCCTGGAGAGTATTCGAGAGAAAAAGTCTTGCGTATGATCCAGTGTGAGTTGGCGATGATTTCCGCAGCCGATCCAACAATGAACTGCATGAGTTGCTCAACGATATGGACGTTGTGCAGCGTATTAACATCCAACGTCTCCGCTGCCTTGGCCATATTGTTCAAATGGAGGAGAATGCTCCGGTTAACACGTGTATTTAATACGGAGATTTGTGGTAGTCGGTGAAGAGGACTACTTTGTTTGAGTTGTTTGGAGAGACACCCAGTCATCAAGTGGTGTGACCAAGGTGTGCAAGAAGCAAAGGCGCCTGAACGAATGTGAAAAGGTAGGCGGAAACTCGTTGTTAGAGTTGCTAATGGCCAGTTAAGTAATGAAGTAAGTAACATAAACGGTTTTTACAAGCCTTCGGTCACAATGACGACCTAGCTTCTGACAACACTTATGTTGTGTGTGTTAATTTTAAACATGAGTGGCGGGACCAGTTTAGAGTCCGAACGGTAGGTTTTTGATAAATTCTTGCATGGAAGTTTTATTTACTTTCAGGTTGTTTGCCAGAAATCTGTGTCTGTCGTAGGGTTTGAACAGAGGCCTCATGTCAAATAAGCCAACGCACTATCTACTAGACTGCGGCGACTTCTTATATACGATACGTCTAGAATATTCAAGTTCAAACGATTGCAATTGCGATTTGAAAGTTTGACTACAGCATTCAGTACCTGTGCACAGAGGATGTTATTTCTATTGCTGTTGACCAATCCCCTGTTTATAGAGGGGAAATGCTTTAATAAAAGTTAGGCAATGTAGAGAAAATAATAGAATCTGGACTTTTAGCTTCCACTAGTTGATTAGATCTGTTCGATATGATTGATATCCTTACATGAACTTTGCTATAAGATTTCTAACATTATACTCTAGGTAGTTGTGATCACTATTAAAGGACTGTAATGCCAATAGGATATTATGCATATGTATACGTACAGTGTCTACATATAAATAAACAACAATATTCAAAAAATTGTAATATTTTATAATAATTTTCATTTGTTGTTAACTCATGTAAAAATTAATAAAAATTGCTTTAGAACAGCGACAATTTCAAGCTTGCAACTTCTCCTTCTAACTTTCTAACATTCCACTAGGCTCGGTTGTAAACATAAATCAATAAAACTAAAGAGAATATAATAAATTATATTGTGTGTTAGGGTGGCACTCTCCAGCAGTCTCACACACACACCACACATTCACTTCCGTTTAAATAAATTTTTAATTTTTATTTTTCATTCACTTTAACACTGAAAAAATCATCACGGGGTTTGCAAAACAAAATGAAGAAACAAAATTAACAAAAATAACTGAAAAGTTTTGCTAAACAAAATTCATATTTATGTATGTATGTACATACATATGAGAGTGCATAAGTGTGTGTGCCTGTCTGTATATTTAGTGTTTACACATCAGTGTGAGTGTATGTGTGATGAATGCGGTTTTTATTCCTCATCTATAAATTATAGAAGTATTTACATGTGAATGACTTCAACACACACATACACACACACACACCCTCAATTTTATTAAATAAATATTAAATGAAATGAAATAAAAACCACATTCATACATACACACTTATTGGGTGATATAAAAAGTATTCGAATGTAATATTATGATCAAATATTTGTCATGTAATGTTCAATGACTTGCAGCGTGACCGCATTTCTTAATCAAAGTTAACGAATGGAAAGTTATCATATCTTAAAGAACGATTTCTACTGGACAACATCGGTTACCATTGCTTGATTGCTTGGCTCAAATGGCTATGATCAACTGATACTTGATATTGTTGTTTTATAGTTTCTGCCTAGTTCAACCAGACACCGTTAGTTCATCCTATTTCTAGTATTTGATTTCTTCCTAGAAGAGCTTAGGACCTCGAGTTTTATGGCATTTAAAAAATGCACCTCCTTTGAGTACCCAGGTTATTTTGAAAGATTCCAAAGCTGTCACAAGGCATTTACATTTTCCATCCAAAAATGTAATTCCTTTCTTTGTTTCCATTTCCGTTTCAGTTTTTAGCAGAGCAATTAGCAGAAGCAATAGCAGAAGGACCCATATTGGTCGCTTTGGAATTTATGTTGAACATTTGTATTGGATGTTGTGGCAAGAAGTATGGTGCTTTCTCTGCCGTTCCTTTACTGTTGATGTTATTCTTCTGGAAGTTCTCAAGCCAAGCTTCTGAAAGCAATTATTAGGAATTATTATTTGATTGACATATAGTGCCTCACATATGTTCGTATTGTTACGAGCCGGTCTTTCTCTCCCCAGTTACAAAATTTCTTCCATTTTGGTTCTGATTGAACGATTTGAACGATTGGAAACGATCACATCGGAATGCATCATTGTTGACTTCCAAACTTTTGAAATTAACTCAAACAAATAATCTAATCTAAGGTCTAGAATGCTAACCTGATCTATGCAGCTACTTTGAAGACGTGCGTCTTTATGACTGCTAAATACGTCATGCCAACGGCCATTTCATATATGAATGGCCTGTCAAAATAGCTGCACAAATTTTTGAATAATGCATGGGCCAATTCAATTTAGGAATATTGTTGTACCCAAAAACGGAGCATTAAGTTGGAAGCAAGGCCATTGAACTTTGAAGTTGATTATGTTGTTGTAGAAACTGTACTTAAGATTACTTGCATTACGGATTATCGCCAGCACTGATTCAATACAGCAGTTACAAACCATATCTCTCGTTCCTCCAATCATTGGATGTCACTCCTTAAGCCTTCCCGTATTAAGGTATTTAAGGTATTGGAACTTGTGAGGAATACTGCTGTCTGGGAACGTTTAAAATTTGTTGCTTCATATGAATACTGATGTCAACCTGGAGGTGGGTTAAAGGTGCTACTATGATCTGAATAGGCAATTGAGTAAAGGAAATCGCTTTCGTACGTGCTTCATTATGAAGCAAAGATAAGTACTTCATTTAACACTGATATACCAGCCTGGAGAGTATTCAAGAGAAAAAGTTTTGCGTAAGACCTTCTGTTCATTGTGAGTTGGCGATGATTTCCGCAGCCGATGTAACAATGAACTGTATGAGCTGCTCAATGGCATGGATGTTGTGCAGCTTATTAACATCCAGCGCCTGTGCTGCCTCGGTCATGTTGTTCGAATGGTACGAATACTGAATAATGCCCCGATTCATCTTCTGTGAACTTTCTTTGGCTACCTTATCTTTCATTCCTTCCATCGGTGGATGTGTCTTAATATGTCTCCTTATAAGGTATGTATTTAAGATGCCAACTTTAGGCAAAAGACGTAAGATTTGTTGTTAAATAGAAAAAAAAAACTTCTAAAGCAATTGGACATTCTTACCATATAGCAACGATAAAACCACACATACTTTTTGCATGATCCAATATTAACAAATTAGTATATTTGTTTGCTTGTGTATGTATGTTTATGGTTTTTTCCTAAATATTTCACTAATAAATAAATACAAACAAACATTTCTTAAACATAACGGTGAATTTTCATGGTATTGTTAGTTAGGATAAGAGCACTCAGGCTAAAGAAGTGCAGTGATTATGGATGGCATGGCTCTATACATACATATACGCTGATTTTGTTTATAAATTTAAAAATTTATTTACTCTAGAAACAAAATCAAAAACAAAAACAACAACACTAAAACAAAAAAAAAAGTCATTCTGAATAAAGTCTAGTGATTTAAACAATTTTTTTATTGAAAATTGCCTAACATTGCATAATTTCATATTGTTTTAATTGTTGTTGTTATTATTGTTGTGTTAGAGTGTTTAGTTATTGTTATTGTTATTGTTTTATGATTTTATGATATTATTTTAACGGGATTTACATTTAATAAAACGGATGCAATAACAACAGCAACAATGACATTGACAACGACAACGACAACAATAACGCCAACAACATCAATTTAAACATCAACAAAATTTATATCTTTTCATGCACATCCACACATATGCACACAGTAATACAGCGCCAGTAACAACATTTATGAGTATTTGTTGCTCTTTTTAGTTCTTTTTAGTTTTTTTTTTTTTTTTTTTGATTTTATAGTCCATGTCCTGTTCACTCGTATTAGGGCGAATTCATTTGAAATTGTTTTTGTTAGAATGTTTTTCATGTAAATGTCAATAAAAATTTACAGTGTGTAGCAAAAGTTAATTTGATTTTCATTTGTATTTAAAGAATTTATTGCTGACGAGGCTGTCGACTTAAATTGAAATATTTTAAGTGATATTTTCGATTGTTTGAAAATGTATTGAAAACTGATTGGATTTTTTCTTTTGTTTCTATTAATCAAGTTTTTTAGGGAAGCAGTAAGGCCTTAAAATGATAAGAGGTCCCTTTGGCTGCCTCTACGTAAACACAGTGCCTTCAGTAGGCATGTAAAGGGTGTAATGGTGAGGAACTTTTGTAAGTCATAGGACTCCTGCTATTTTTATTATTTGAGATAACGTGTGTCATAGTTTTCGTTATTTACGTCAGCCTCTCTAGGCCACAGAATTCACGAAAGCTTTATAGATGGTTTGTGTAAAAAATTTAAAAACTTAATAATTTTTTAAATTACAGGGTCACGCATTAAGTGCTTTTTATCCTTAAATTTAAATATAAAAACTGAAAGTTTTATTGAATGCCATGGAAAGGTCTATTGTTAACATTATGTGCGGTTATCATATAAACTTCTGTCACGGATTTTATGGGTGGAAGTCATTCGAAGTGTTCAACTTCTCATCGGTCTGAATATGTCCAATCGCCTGGGTTATGATGACTTTGAGGTGTACTATGACTTACGGCTTATTCGCATATAACTGAGACTGAAGATAATGCCACAAGGAAGTGTTTAAAGGTGTCAAATCGCATAATCTCAGCGGCCACTTCACATCATTGTCATTTGAAGAATACATTATTTCAAATCGCTGTGTGGTACCACAAAGCTCTGTCCAGTTCAAAGCACAAATCATTGGTATCTAGACCACCAAATTCAAATCAAAATCAATTGATAATCGTCGATCTATAGTGCCCGCCGTGCGGCATTAATGGCTAGCCTGAAGATGATTTTACGATAAAAATTAAGGTCAGGTCCATCAGACATCAGACATGTTCCACAAAACGAAGATGAGAAAAATTTCTTCGGCGACTTTCTTTCAATAGATTTTTGGAAAAACAATCCGAGAGTAAAAAATGCCATGAAAAATTTCTCAAAAAATCTAGCACTCATGTATACAATTAACACACACATTATAAGTGTGTGATAAATAAGGACGTAATATTGAGTGAAGGGCTTATGTATGTATGTATGCCAGTCGTTGTTGTTTTAACTAAAAGTCAAAGATAATTTGACTTTAATTTATTTATACTTCATTTATTCAGTTCGACAACTTCTAGAATCGTTCTTTATTGTTTTGTTATTGTAAATTTTTTCTTGATTTTTTTTTTCTGGAATAAATACGTAGTATTTATTTCCTTCACACAAAACATAATGAGTAAATATATCCTTGGCATCATTCCTCACTGTAATGTGATTTTGGCACAGATTTTCTCTCGTTTTTAGAATATTTCGCTTGTTAGTGATTGTTTCCCTTTTGCTTTAAAGGAAAATAAAAATTTTCCCTGGAAATTTTTTATTTTCGGATGTTTTTAAAAATAGTAAAAAACAGCGTTACACTGGGTCACAAATAAATGCGTCCATAGAACTAATGCCAACAGATTTGTTAATGAAAATATGAAAATATTTTCAGAAACTTATTAATTTCAAGGAAATCTGAATCTGATTTTAAACAATTTTTTTCTTTTTTCATTTTAAGTAACCAAGTAGCCTACTTTTGTTATCTTGCTAATGTCATGCAACCTTCAAATTCATTTGAACACTTTTGATGGTTAGTTTGCCTGTTTTTTAAAACATTTTTTTACGTTACGTTTGGGATTCCATTCT
>QOCX01000790.1:22766-49499 GCA_005959815.1 Sarcophaga bullata
AATAAATAAAATGAAAATGAAAATGAAAATAAAAAATTAAAAATTAAAATTAAAATTAAATTGTAGTTTTGTTTTCAAGAATCGAAGATAGGGGAAAAGGGGGAAAAATAAAAATATGAATTCCATCTCTCCATCTTGTTACCCTGATAAGCTTTAAAATGTTGTTCGGTGGCAGTAGAGGATATTTGTTTGCCTACTAGTTCATACGCCCTTATTGATTCTCTTCTGAGATTGCTTCCTTTCCGTACTTTAGGTGCCAGCTATGTGTTCTGATAATTCATTCTCCACATCGTCGAAAGTACGTTTGGTTCTTCAGTTAATCTTTATTTGAAACGATTGTCTAGAGTACTCGGTCTTCTTGTAAGAACACAACAAAATTTGAGATTATCTTAAACGCATTTCGCTCCATCTTGTTTGTAGCTCAGGTTTATGGCTGATCCAGAGTCTCTTAATTTTAATTTCATACGATCCTAGTGCGGGTTTGACGGCCAGTGTATCACATAGTATTGCTATGTCCCCTCCTTTGTTCTTACTATTCCTTCTATCCTATCTTCCCATCTTTTGACAGCATAGACTTCCACTTAGAGGAAGTCCACAAGTTTCCTCATGGGTTGCTAATATTTCACCGAACCCCTCATGCTTTTCTCCCAATGTGTTTTCTCGATTAATCCGTATACCACAGAATTGTGCCTCTCTTATTCTTGTAAGACTATGTAGCTTCTAAATTACTCCACTCGCCCCTCTTTGTTACAAAACATTTCCCAAAACCATAGAGTTTACAGCTTCTGCCCGGGGCAAACAGAGTTAGGGACTTAGTGGTCAGACATTTAATCTGTCTGCCAACAATGCATCGCGATAAATCTATCCTCAAACTTATCTTATATTATCCCAGCCATAATCTCCGTAGTTATAGTTCTCAATTTTCTATGCAACAGTCTTAAGTCGAACAAAGTCCCCAAAGACGAAATAGTACAGATTTTCATAGGCTCTGCTCCCACATTTTGTTCTGTCTGACCAAACAATAGCTCCATCAGGGTATACATCCAATGCATAACTCTTGGGTTGCAAATCCACGATTTTTTTGGCAAGCTTTCAGGATGAGCTTTCCTTAAAATACTTTTGTCGGAGCTGAGATTTCACTTTGGAACTCAAATTTAATTAGCCAACACACTATCCCCTGGACTTCCCTAACCGTATGTGTTTTACATTCCAAATATATTGTAACTGAAGAAAGTAGAGATTGGTACTAAGACTTTAAGGAGAGAAGTGATCTATCACCATAGCTGTAGTCACGAAAGAATTCACGTTGTATTTACTCCCTTTATAAATAGAATGATTAGGTTCAGATTGCATGTTTTGACCCAAAGTCAATTACAATCGAGGGAAAGTAGGTAAGTACGTGAAAGTATCTGTCGATCTAAGATAGTCTGTCCATCTAAGGACACACTTAGGCCACAATGGGCCCAATGTGCTATCAGACTTTTCCGCTAAAATCTAGGAAAACCAATTTACTGCACTGTGGTCGGCAAGTGAAGAAGTTCTCTTTGGATGCCGCTCTATATTATGAGAAAATTTAAGTTGGAATGGACGATTGTGGTTTATTTCATGTCATACAGTCAGGATTACGACCTAATTTCTCACACCACTTATATATACTTATACTCTCTGAGTGAGTTTTTGCTAGAAATCTGCTGAGAGGAGGTCTCCGAAGAAATATTTACGTTTTCGTTTTGATGTCTGAACTGGTGTTTGAACCTTGGCCTTACGCCTAATAAGCCAGCACACTACCTACTAGACTATGCCGACAGTTAGTTGTGCTGTGCTTGGTAAAACTTAAATTATACGTTGAGCAATTAGGCTTCTAGTCCTTTCAAAAAAAAAAAAAAACATTTTCTTTAAAATATAAAAGAAATCTTAAATTTCTAGTGCTCCAATGCATAGTAAATGTCGTACCGATTTTAAATTTCTATTGAAACTAAAAGTATTGCTTCTTAAATACTTATTAAAACACTATTAAACACCTTTTTTCTAGGTGTTATTTATTAATTTATAACGGTTTCTTAAATAGTTTTAACAACTTAAAAATTGTCCTTTAAATTGGCATTAAAAATTAAGAAACAAAAGCATAGGAAAGCAAAACAAAAAAAAATGAAGTAAGGAAGGAAGAAATAATCTGGAAGTCATCTTTAAGAAGCATTTAAACATTTAAGCACGTACTTTTATAGGTATTTCACACACACACACACATACACATACATTTACTATTAAAATTAAATGTATAGAAAAAGAACCCCTGAGATATTCTAAAAACTCATCGTTATTATTAAATTTTATTTCGTTTTAGTTCGTTGTTTTTTGTTTTTGTTATTGTATTTGTTTTTTTAATTAAAAACTTTCTTTTTGGTTCTGGTTCTGGTTCTGGTTCTGCTACTACTGTTTCTTCATTTTGTTTTTGTAGTTGTAGTTGTTGTTGTTGCTGTTGCTGTTGCTGTTGTGTTTAAACTATTTTAAGTATGGCAATAAAATGAAAAGAATTGCATGATAAAGGACTCCCTTAAGACACACAGCACAACTAACATCACATAGATACCATGCGATACGATACGATACACTATGACTTTTTTCTCTTGGTTAGTATTCGAATATTCGAATAAGTTAAAGACAAAAAAAAAATTACTTGATTAGGGTTAAACAAAAAACAGCAACAGCAATAACAACAACAACAGCTATAAAGAATTAAACAAATTTTATGTTTCACTATAAAAATGTTCTCCCATTAAATTATCTCTTTATAATCCTGTTCTTTATCCCCTTACCTAACCAATCTAACCACCACCACCACCACCACCATCACCCCTACACCTTCCACCACCCTCGTACTCATGCCATTCAAATAGTTCACATACTTCATAAGGAAGTAGGTGAACATGAAAGTGTAAGTAAGGGAGACAGAGAGAGAGAGAGAGCGAGAGAGAGAGTACGGGTGAGTATGACTACAAAATATTTTAATGAATGAAAACTTACAACAATAAACTTTTACACTAAGGCACACATACACTCACATGCACATGCAGCCATATTAATGTGTGTATGCTCACTCACTAACACAGCCATTAACTCATTCAATTTCTTTTGCTCATGAAAAAGAAGAAGAAAAGTTGTAATAAGAAAATTTATGAGAAAATGATTTGAGAATAACTGTTTTATGTTCTATTCACACACACACACATACGCACACAATTGGTAGTGGAAGTGGAAATGTACTCAATTTAGATTCTTTGCTCTTAGGTGCATGTGTGTGTGTGTCTATACTTCCTTGGAAATAAATTAAACCTTGATTTTGCAAATAGTACAGTAAGAGATAGTGGCAGAGAGATAGGAAGACATAGAGAGAGAGAATGAGTATTTAAAGAATAATTTCATACTCAAATCTATTGTTTAAAATGTTTAAATAATTGAATTGATTAATTTTCTGTTTACACTCAAAAAAATGTGTCAATCGAAATGCTTTTAAAATAAAACAGAAGCAAAGAAGCATCATAATCTATAACAGAAATCCATTCATTTCGATTTGTAATTTTAATCATACATTAAAGACACATTAAAAGACTTCATAAAAAACTGAAAAAAGTGGCGTGATTGAAGTAAAGAAAATTATGTTCAGAAGTATTCAGATTCTTAAATTTATTTTATATATCATCACTGTATTGATGTATTTCATACCTCTATTTCTAATCCCACCCATGTTCAACGCGATGGTTTTCATATAAGAGCGAAGGGTCATGCATTTTAACGTCTACTTCGAACGCTTGATTTCGTTTGTATAACCAATTCAAGGTAATGACCGACTTTTGTCAGAAGTCCGCTGAGATACTTTAATTTTCTCTCACATATTTTCTCTTTGTCTTCTTCACAAGTATCACAGCTTAGTTTTGAACTCGGAACTTCCATCTAGGAAGCCAAAACACTATCCTATAGACTCCGCCAACCTATATGCTTTACATTCCAAATACCCTCAAGAACAGTACAGCTGAGGAAAATAGTGGTCAGTACTATGATTTTAACAAATGAAATTAAGGATGATTGTGGTAGTATTCATGAAAAAATTTATTTTGTTCTTAATTTTTTCGTTACATAACCTATTTCCCCAGTTGTAACAAATTCTCTGTAAGAATATTCCAATAGTAGCTGTGGGCATGAGAATCACTTAACGGTATTGCCAAATCAGAATTTAGAAAATTTAGAAGCTGCTACTGGCAAGAAGTTGCCGTGGGCTAGTAGATAGGGTGTTGACCTATTAGACGTGAGGCTATGGTTCAAACCCCGTGTTAGGCATCAAAACGAAATATGAAAGAAATATTTCTTCGGTGACTTCCTTCCAGTAGATTTCTGGCGAAAACTCTCGGAGAGTAAATAAAAAATTGTCATGTAAAGTTTCTCAAAAATCCGTCGTTCGGAGTCGACTTTAAATTGTCGATGCCCAGCCACTTTTGCATAAAATGAACACATACAACCTGAGTGGTGTGGGAAACTATGGGGTTGTAATGACCAATTATGTATGCATGTATAGGGCGTAAATGAAACTAACTAACGGTAAATATGATAGAGGACAACAAGATAGGATTCATAAGCTTAGCTGACGTGTATGAATTTCTTAAAAAATCTCCCCTTGTCTTCGGGAAAGAATAAACGCATTCCATAAAGACATGCTCAAATGAAAGGCGGTGTCAAAACACTCCCAGGACCTATTGATATCGACCACATCAGACCAATAGTAGTTCTAAAAAAGCTTATCGCTGTAGTGATACTTGATTTATGAGATAGCAAATGTAAACTAACACACATTTTCTTTTTACAAATTGGTCTTAACTGTTCTACAACCGTATTTCACTCATGATTTTTCTCGAGTGTAGCATCATTAATGCATCACTCAAGCGTTTACCTTAGAAATCAAACACTTTAAAGTTTAACAATAAACAAAAGAAAATTGAATTAAAAAAATAATAAAAAAAGCATATAAAAATAATCATATCATCATCATAATATATCATACACAATTTAATATCGTACGTATCACTTAATTTTATAACATCATTATCATCATTATCATCATCATTATCATCCTCGTATCATAATAGATCATATCGTATAAACATAAAAGAAAACGGCAAATGTACTCGGCACTATAATATAAACTAATAAGCCACAGACAGACAGACAGACGGGTAAGCATTGAATTTTATAAGTTTTTTGTCGTTTGTTTGTTTTTGTTTTATTTTTTTTTTTTATTTTAATTATGATAACTTTAATGAAGATGTTGTTGATGATGATAATAATGATGCTTATGTTGTTGTTGTTGGTAATTATTGTGCGTATATGTGTGTGTAATAAAATCTTAAATATTTACTCAGCATACTAGCATTTACAACATACGTACGTAATATTATCACATGGATTTACAAATACTCACGGCACATCACATCACAACACATCACAGCATAATACAGCAGAATACAGCACTATTCCTCTTTACACCCTCGTACATTAGTCACAGTTATGTGCACATACAAATGCGTACAACTGTTTCATGGAAACATTTATTCGTAGAAATATTCATCACATCACAACACATCACATATGTACGTATGTAAGTGTAACTGTGTGCAACAGTAGAGGTAATACTTATACTATGTATTCATAAGTGTATGTATGTACGCTTAGATGTACCATCTGATTATGAAAATGTGATTCAAATTTGATATGATGCATGATGTTTGCATGTTTGCATGTATGTATGTATGTATGTTTGTATGTATGTATGTATGTGATCTTAAATTGATAAATTGCTTTGGATTTTATTATTTTAAATTTTTAAGAATTATTCACTACACTACACTCGTACATACATACACATCTCTGTACTTAGTCGGTCTTTAGTCTTTCTTTAAAAAAATACGAAACAAAAAAAAAAAACAACGAACATTTTACTTTTCACATGTGTTTACTAAAAAGGGGGTATTTTATGATAAATTTAATACTGGTTATCTATCACTCAAGCCAAACAATGGAACTTAATTATTGAACATCTAGTAGCTTTCATGTTAGGTGCTATGTTGCTTATCTCAACATTATTTGAGTTTCGGCATAAACATACCAAAAGCGTATGCCCCAGGTTAAATATTTCGAGAACATAATGGATTCTGAATCTGGGAAGAAAGCTTTTCGACAAGGTAATACGCTTTGAAGGCAAGCAGTAGTATGTTAGACAAGATTACATCTTCTTTCTAAAGCTCTTCTGGTAATATAAAGAATCCAAACTCTGTTGGTCCCATTCTGTATCGAGCGAGCAGAAGCATAAGTTCAAGATTCCTGCTCTATAGGGCTTCAGTTGTTAGCTTCAACTAGAATTTTTGACATTGAAATTTCTTTCTCTGATCTTAGCTGGCTTATGAGATGACTGTGTTTGTCTCTCTCTCTCTACCTTTTTTCACTTTTCTTCTCCTGGATTTATGGATAACTTGTTTGCAGTTTCTACATCTTATCGTTTTCCTATTTCATATTAATTTTATTGCCTTAGTATTTAGGTAACCACAATAGGTCATAACTTGTCTCAAGGCGGAAATATTTCTTTTACGTTTTTGGTTAGAATTACTGCTTGCCTCCATGCACTACCTCTGTGGTTATTTTATTCATGAAAAGCGGAATCTAGCGACGAGCAGGCAAATAGGCTCGAGTGGAGGAGAGCTTTCACGCGGCTGATGGGTCTAGAACTCTACTGTGGATGTTTCGAAAGGAATATAAAGGAAGGACAAGACTCTTCTCAAACTTGTTTTGAGCAAACAAAACTTTTATTGGAAGGTTTGAGACATACTTTAGATTATCTAGGAATAAAGTGAGGTTAGTAACCTGCCATTCGGCAGGTTGACTCAGAATGGAGATTGTTTCCAACTTAACATGTAGATTTTGTGAAGATGAGACATTTACCTACTTGACTGGCCATTAACAACCCGATTAACGGATGTCGGCACCTGCCTTAACACTGGATATTAAGATGAGAACGTATCATCAGAAAATATTCTTCAGCTGGTATGCATGAATGCTTCACAACTGCTTGGAAGGCATTTGTATTTATTGTTCAGCATCCTATAGTTTTGCAGGAAGATAGACTTGCAGGTGACATTCAAGGAATAGATTGAGGTCCACCGAATTAAATGTATGAATGAAGTATTAAACAAATGAACGATGATCGAATTGCAATGGAAATTGAACTATTTATCTGCATGTTTCCTGGAATTTAAAGGAAGTTAGCTTCCATTTCATTAGAACCACATCAGTCCACCTATAACGATTATTGTACCTTTGAAGCCCAAAAAACTTGGTTAGGAAAATTAGGAAAATTGGTTAGGAAAATTTTTCATTCCATTTTTCCACTTAAATATGAAGCTTTTAATAGAATTTGATACACAAAAAAGGGAAAAACTTAAGTTGAGATTTTGACATTCGGCTTTTCATTTGGATTGCAAAAAAACAATTCTCTTTTCAAATAAAAGATGCCACAACGATGTAATTCTGATGGAATGACCCATATAAACTATGAATGATGATATTACATTTAGTATGTGCCACTAATTTATAACTGTATTATCATTGTGATAAAACTAAAATGATCTCTCTCTCTTTCTCTTTCTCTCTCTCTCTCTCTCTCTTCTCCTGCTATCAAAACGCTCTCTTGTAAAAGATCAAAAGAATTTCTTTTGACTTTAAATTCAGTTGACATTCGTTATTTGAAGCGTTGAAGTGAGTGAATGACTAAAGGAAATCAAAAAAAAAAAAGCAAAAAAGAAAACGTCAATCAAATGTGATATTCTATTGAAATTCGTATTCGTATTCTTATTGTTATTCAATCAAATCATGTGTCAAAATATTTTCAAAAAGACAAATCTCTGCTGAGACCAAAAAAAAAAAAACTGAAGAGGATTTTAATGTCTACGGCTGTGTCTAAAAACGTTTTCGAATTTTATCTCGTAAACGGTACTATACTATACTCGATTAATATAGACAGACAGACAGACAGACAGACAGACAGACAGACAGACAGATATTGAAATAAACGTTTTTATATGTGCATACATACATACATACATACATACATATGGAAATTATTACGATTATGAACATGATAATGATGTTGTTGTGATAATAACGCACGATAATAATTGAAATCATTTTTTAATTGTGATACTTTATATCGTTTTTATTTCATTTCATTTCAGTTAATTTTAGTTTATTTATTTAATTTAACTAAACAAACACTTAATCTACCTCATTGAACACCTTTTGAACGCCCCCCCCAGAGTTGGTTGCTAATAGTATGACACCCTTCACTTGAATAGAAAATTCAAGAACCAAAGAGAAAAAAGAGGAAATTTTTTTAATACACACTCTAATAATTTAATTAAAAAAAAAACAAATAAAACTACAACAAAAACTAATAAAAAAACAAAAAAATTGAAATGAAGTGATAAAGGCGTTGATAGACAGACAGACAATGACATTTTTAATTGTAAATTTAATACGAATTGTGTTGGTAAAGTAAACAAAACATAAATAAAAAAAAAAAACTAAAAAGGAAAAATAAATTTATTTTCCTTTTTCGACATTCGAATGTGATTCGATAAATATTTGCTTAGCAAATCTGACTGCCTAAATCGTAAATCCATAAAATAATTCTTAGAAAATCTCAAGTTGAATGAGATACGTTGTAGACATAAAAAGATAAGAAAATCTAAAAATACAGAAATTTTCTTGTTAAAATAAGTATCCAATAAATATTTTACACTCTTGAACTAAAGAAAATGGCATGGAGTGGCCGTGGTTCAAGATCCATCACAAAACAAGATCCATCAATGACTTTCTCTCACCAGTTTTCTGGCGAGAACTCCTATTCTCCAGTTTCAAGCAGCATAATTTGATAAATACTGGATTGCTAACTGTTCCATGCTTCAGTCAAAGGGTTGTTTTTCTCAAAACCTGAAAGAACTTTTAAAATTCTGGAATAAACAACAACGAACGAAATGTTTTCGTAACATTTAAAAGAAGACGAAACGTTCCAGTCCTTTATAACATTTCATATATGAAACAGGTGTGAGAGTGATAAACTTTAGTTGACATATATGTACACGTCAATACACTTACAGTTACATTATAAATTGGCTAGAGAAGGAGAGAGAAAGAGAGAGACAGAGAGTAACTGAAGATATTGTAAATCATTTCCTACTTTTCTCTTGGCAAGTAGCACACAGTTTTTATTGTGTTTACACGACGAGACATTAAACTTTTAAAATAATAAACAACACGTTCCTTTCCTGTAATAAAAAAAATAGATTGTCGGTTAGGTTAACTGTGTATGATCTTGTATTACAGTTGAATTATCGGCAAGCGACAATGATAAAATTCGGCACAGTGAGGAGTGGAGCCTTACTAGCCGAGAGCTGATAGTAACCAATAACGTAAAGAGCTTAACATTTTTAGAATCAGAATTACGACCTATCTTCTCGCACAACTTATGTTGTGTGCGTTAATTTTAGACATGAATGGCGGTACCTACAGTATAAAGTCGTCTCCGAACTACAGATCTTTGAGAAAGTTTTTCAGGGCAACTTTATTCATTCTCCGAGTTCTTAGGCTTCTTACGCGCCTACGCCAGTTGGTAACATCAATCGATAACAGGGCTTCCTCCATCTGATCCTTCTAACGTAAACAAGGTTAACCTCTTCGCCAACTTCTGCAAACCTCCACATCAAATACCCGTCTTCCCGTAGCATTCCCCTCCATTCGAACTACATGGCCAAGCTAGCACAGCCGTTGTATGTTAATACGCTTTACAACTTCCATATCGTTGAGGACCTCATACAGAGTATTAGAGTACGAAAGAGATTTCGCTACTCAATTGCCTATTGGAACCATAATGGCATCTGTTGGCAAGAGTGATTCTGCGCTTGATCTCCAAATTGATATCATTTTTACTGGTAATGGCGGATCCAAGATAAATAAATTCCTTAACAATATCGAAAGTATAGCTATCGGCCATAATCTGAGATCCAATATGCTGCATACTCGTACTTGTCGACAACATATACTTCGTTTTGCCCTCATCCCATCTTGATATATTCATTGTCAATTCTCATGAGTTGTTTTGATGCTTATCTCGAGTCTAAATTTGAGTTTCAATTTTACAAGATCCTCTAGATCTAGGATAATAGTTTGCCGTAAGACATTCAGAGTATTTCTCTCTTTGAACAGTTTTCGCAAGTGAATGCTTGAGGCCATAGAAAGCACTCCAATATTAATATGAAGTACCGTTGATGTTGCAGAACGCTAGGCCACTCTCTATCACTCGAACTGTTTGTCATTAAACTGTGGTCATGATAGCTCCATTAACTCGGGACTCTAACTTGAAAATTTTGTTTATGGGGATGGTATTTTTTTTATTCCAGCATAAGAACGAAAGTTCTTTCAATAATTCATCAAGAGCTATGGAATAAAACTTTCCATTCACAAATTTTGAATTTCTCTCAGTGTAGTTGAGCACGATTTGTTTATACTTTCTAAACGTGAAACAATGGTTTTAGGAGGCCAATAAAAATAAATTTTTTTTTCTTTTTTTTTTTTCAAACAAATTATCAAATTGTTTACAAATATTATTAAATAAGAAGATGAAGAAGAAGAAGAAGAAGAGAAAACTATTCTTTTAATCACTACTGGTAGGTGTTATAGTTATCCTATCTTTATTTCATTCTCTATTTGTGCCCTACAAGTGTTTTTATGGGTCGTTGAATGGAAATTATAATCAGATTGTTAAACAATTAGAGAATATTACCAGAGTTCTTATCTTTTTTTACGATTAATTGTTATTGTTATTTAAGTGTGTGTTGTTGTTACTTTACTATTATAATTATACGGTGTGTTCTTGATTATTTTTTTTACTACATTTTACTACAATCACTCACAGCCAACGGTCGAATCGGTCGAGTCTGTCTGCCTGCGATTCAACACAACACTATCGGTTGTCATACACGACGGGGCATAATAGTTCAAAATCTTTAGTTCTGGAACAGATTACTTTTGAACATTGACGGAAGTATTACATGGAAAAAGAATTTTCAATAAAAAATTTCATCTTTTTTTACGGAAAAGGTGTAACAGAAGCGATAAAACGCGCGTGTAATTGAATTATTGAGTGTGTGGGCAGCAGCATTACATGAAGTGAAATTGTGTTATCGCAACGTAAATCAAGTGTTTAATTTGATCGAGTATTTCGAGTGGTATTTGCTTAGTTATCGATTCTTTTCTTTTTTTTTTATTGAAAATTAACTAATAAATCTTGACAATAACAACAATAATTATAAAATTATTGTGTGCTAACACAGTGTAAACAATAATTTCAACACGTGAGTGCCATTTCTTTATCAAATTGGAATCCGAAATAAAGTGTCATCAGTGAAGGAAATAAAAATTAAATTTTGTTGATAAAAAAAAAAAAAAGAAAACGAAAGAATTTCTTTTGAATTTTGCATATGACTACGCATTTTGGCAATACATAATTAGAAATTTAAAAATAAAATGTTTTCTTATTCATTTTTTTATGTGTTAATCGATAATAAAGCCGGTAAAATAAATCATAATTAGTTTTGGCAGAAAAAAAAAATTGAAATTTCACAAGAAAACAAAATTTGTTGCATGTGCTATTGAAGGAAGAACAAAAAGTTTCAAATTTTCGTTGACTCCCAGAAAGTTCGTTGGGATATCCGATGGGTTTTTGCAGTCTGCCATATTTCATGCGAGCAACAGAATCTGCTTAGCAGTCCCGTTGATCCTTCATAAATCTGATTATGCTCTTTAGCTCTTATTGTTTGAGCAATTCAATGGTATATACATACGTACATAATTGGTCATTACAGCCCCTCACTCCGCTGCTCAAATCACTTATATTGTGTGTTTTAATTCTAAAGTTTAAAGTCGACTCGGAATGACAGATTTTTGAGAAATTTTTCATGGTAATTCTCTTTCAGTTTTTGCCAGAAATCTTCTGAGAGGAAGTCGCCGGAGAAATATTTTTTTTCTAATTTTCGTTTTGATGTCTGATCTGGGGTTTGAACTACCTACTAGACTATGGCGACTTCATTGCAATATGTGTTGGACATATTCTACACTTTTTTTATCGCGGACTTGCTAAGCATTTTTGCAAAGACTTTTGTCTTCAACATTCTGACACACTGTTGCTTGTTTATTAGCCATGTTAAGTATCAATTGATGTTGCAATACGTAAATGAAATACTTGTTTGTCAAAGGATTTAAAAATTTAGCATAGTATTTACAGCCCAGACTTGATTTTAAGAAGCAATGCAATAAGGACTGGTGCTCTGATATATTTAATAATAATTTTTCGGATCTCCTCTCAGCAGTATTCACGCAAAAGCTTTGAGTGTAAAGAATTGCCGGGAAAAATCTGCACAAATCTATCGCTCGGATTCTGCATTAAACTGTTGGTCCTGACACTTATATGGCAGCGGAACTTTTACCTCAGAACCATTTCTAAAGTTTAGAAATAAATATTAATCCCAGGCGTTGTATACGGCAAACAAAGTGTGTGGTTTATAGTTTTGCATTCTCTGTGCTCTTTCTTAATTCAACTCATTGTTTCATGGTTCTCCGTTTAGAAGATGAAACGAAAAAAAATGAAACTGTCTCTGCAGCAAGTGAAGTATTTAAAAAAATGCTGCCAATGTGCGCTCTTGCTTTTATGCATTCAGTTCATTGAATTCGCTTAAGCCTTGATATGATGTATCTCTCGATGACTTTTCACCATCCGTTGTTTAAAGCGGAGTTCACAATTGCAATATTTGTCCAGAAATTAGGCCTACTAGTCGATTTATTACTACTGCATACAATGTACCCGTAATGTTCCGCGTTTACCGTTTTTAATGGTCCTTTGTTCCACTCGTTAAATATTGGACGCAAGTATCATCATAACAGT
This sequence comes from Sarcophaga bullata, assembly GCA_005959815.1. Lineage (NCBI taxonomy): Eukaryota > Metazoa > Arthropoda > Insecta > Diptera > Sarcophagidae > Sarcophaga > Sarcophaga bullata. The sequence continues at coordinate 35,803 of QOCX01000790.1, forward strand.
TACGAATCGATGTAAAATTTTGGCACTATTTTGGCGAAATATGGGCGAATACGATTGTAATTTGTCACTCATATCAGGTACGCACTTTAATTTTGTGATTTTATGGAGGGGATACCTCAATTTGCCAATCACTGAGGTGTTTGTCTTGGTCGATTCTACTGACGTACGTATACTACTCAACAAAGCAACAGACTCCTTCTGAATATAATTTAACTCGGCTGTAATATCAGTTGGACTAAGACGCTTCGGATGAAAGCTAAATTATATTTCAATGACAATTTTTTTTTTTCATTTTTAAATCCTCAGATGCTTTCAGTTTTATGGATTTCAAAAAAAAAAAAAAAAAAAAAAAAAAAAGAGAAAATAAAAGTTACCACATGTTACCAAAGGAACTTATTTAACTACTGTATCTAGCTATGCGCCATATACGGTCTTTCCATGTTTATTTTATCTTATTATCCCTCTTTGTTCTCTTAGAGTGACTAGGCAAATTTTCCAGATTACAGAGTTGCCATCTGCCTTTGATATCCGTCAGCATCTTGTGTGTTAACGTATAGGGTTGTTCGATTAATTTCCTAACTGATATCATTTTTTTTTTTCAAATTTTCCATTGCTGCTATTATTTTGATAGCAACTGTCATATAATTTTAAAACAATTAATAATTTGAATAATAAACTTGAGACGTTTATATCTGAATGGCTATAGTTTGATAAAAAAAAACAACAACAAAAAATGTAAATTGTTTATGACCCATATTAAGAGAAATTATTTACCTTTTTCTTGTTGTTGCTTTTTGTTTTTTTTTTTAATCTTTATTATTTAATTATACACTTAATCGCGGTGTAATAAATAAATTTCATTAATAAAGCGAATAGAAATATTTTTGGGTTGGAAAATGATTAAATTTAGATTTTTATTTCATAGAAGAAGAAGAAGAAGAAGAATAGATGACAAAAAAGAAAAAGGTGGTTGACTCTAGAAATATCTTCTCTTTCTATTTAACAAATGATTTTGGATTTTGTAAATAAAAAAAAAAAAAACTTTGGTTTCGAATCGGAAATCTCATAAAGGCTGTAGAATCAAGTGCAGATGCAGATTTGTGCAACTGTTGTTGGCGCATGAAACAAAGTGCTCAGGTTTAATTACAGTCTCGAAGTTGACATGATACCTTTACAGCAGAAATATGCATAGGTTTAGGTTCTTAGTAGTAAGAGTACTCCTTGGCTCTTGGTATGTGTTGCTGTTGTTTGGTGGTTGTCTGTAAAAACAGTGGTAATCGCTTTTCAGACTCCGGTCATGCCTCCATTCTTGCCAATTTTTTTTTTTTTTTGTTTTGATTTTTAACCTGATGTTCATTGTTCGAATAAATACTGATCCGTCTTGGCTGGGCATATTATCCCTACGAGATATATCGATTGAGGGCGTTTAGTCAGCAGGCAGCCTGCTATGATTATGTTACAGTTCTTTCTAGGCTCTAGAACAAAATGAACTTATGTCCGGCAAGGATTGTCAACCAAACAGAAGCTGTATTTAATAAAATCTGTTAGAACGACACAGATCCAATCAAAAAAAAAATCTAGCCATGAAGACGGCAAGATATTCTATATCCTCCCTGAATCGAATACAGATTTATAAATTCGAAATTTGCGCTTCTATTGATTACAAAACTTGAAATGAGTTTTACGTTAATAAGTCTAAACTCCTAGTATTTTTAAATCAAAGCCTCTAGAAAATTCTACCCGTTTTCTGACAAAATATCGTATCGTTCTACAGAATGTAAGATAAGTCTCAACACAATTTCCTATTTCGGAAACTTAACCAATTCCAGCCTTGTGCATTGATTGCCATTAGCTTTACAGAACATTTTTATTTGTTTTAAGCATACATAAATGGAAAAACCTGTTTACTTGTGTAAACAATAGCAATTGATCTCTAAATTGATAACAAATAGGGAAACAGAATATGTAAACGATATTAGTGGACCTTGGTCAATTAAAAATATTCCGTGCTGGCTCTTATCTGCTTACATACATAACGTAGGTAAAATCTAGACAAACAAACAAACCAAAAAAAAATCGTTTTTTTTTCTTTCATCGTTATCAAGTGTTGTTTAATAATAATAAAGAAAAACTGAATAAATTTGTTTATAGAACAACAATAACAACAATAACAACAACAACAACAAGATATCAGTCAATTAATTTGCAATTACAATCTAAAACAACAACAACAAAACAACACCAAAACGAAACATTATCGCTCACAAAGTAAATTCGCAAAAAAGAAAGAAAAAAATTGACAAAAGCAATCGTAAATCAAATTATATGGTTTGAGCCAGAGGCAATTATGTTGCCAATAATAAATGAAAATCATTGTGGCAAAATAAAAATGTTCAAATCATTCGAAAGTTTTAAATTTTTATTTCACTCATGCCTCATAAATTAATAAATGATGATGATGAGAGTCTTTAAAATATATTTTCAGGCAATTCAGGCAATTCAGGCAATTCAGGCTGATTCTTGCAATTCTTAAAATTTCATCAGCTTTAATACATCAAACACTCCACCAAAAACACACCCACCTTTCGTTCTCCGTTCCAAACGTGATAAGATAACCATTACGGGTAATTAACAGTAATAACGACAACAAAAGAAAAAAAAATGAAAGACTCCCGATTAAGTAGTAAAAAAAATTCCATTGACATGGATCACATTGATTCCAGTACGGCTGATGATCCATTCCAGCATATAATTGAGAAGGCTGGCAATCATGGACGTTTCCAGTTGATCTACAATATTATATTCGTGATGTGTCTGTCGTGTGCTGGTGCCATGTGTTATATGAACATTATTTTGGCCTTAAATATACCCGATCATTGGTGTACAGTGCCGGGAAGAGAGAAAACAAATTTCACGCTGAACGAATGGCGAAAGTTAACATTGCCCACGTAAGTATTCCAACTGTTAAGTTTGCATCATGTATGTGTATATGTATGTGTATGTGTATGTGTATGTGTCTGAGTTTGTGTATGTTTTCATGGGAATGTGAACACAGGAATTTTCCACGGATTTTAAACAAATTCCTTTACATGCATCCATACACACTCACACACAGTTTTATGTAAACCAATATTCTGACATATGTAGGTTTAAGTGTCACTTTGTATGTACGTGTATATGTATGTCTGTGTGTGTATGTGTAGGTGAACGCCATGTGAATGATAAATATTTGATAAATTTTGTATTTTTTTTTTTTGCTTTCATGCTGTTTTTGTGACAATTTTTGACATTTTACGCTACCGTTAATGTGTGTGTGTGTGTGTGTATACAACAGCAATGTTGTTAGTAGTGGTCAAACATGTAGCAGAGTTAGTTAAAATGTTCACAGGCGCTTATGCCTTCAAGTATTTTTCTTGAAGAAGGCAATCGTTCAACAGAGAACTGAGTGTTAGGAAGCTAGGTTGTTTATTGCAATCGTTCATATGGTGATTTGGCTTATTAAATGTAAGGTCTTGAACAGTGACTCTCAAGCCAGAAATTAAAAAAAAATAATATTTCTTCGGTAACGTCCTCTCAGCAGATTTCTAGCAAAAGCTCTGAGAATAAACAAAAATCTGTCGTTCGGAGTCGACTTTAAACGGTCGGTCTCGGCACTAATGTATAGAATTAACACACACAACGTGGGTTGTATAATCCTAACTGTTATGACCAATTATGTCTGTTGAAACCTGCAGTTTAAAGTCGATTTCGGATGACAAAACTTCCAGAAATCCAACTTTCAAAATCTAAGATTAGCTTATAGATCCCTAGTCCATTTTTTCGTTCGTTCATGCCACTTTCGCACAGAACTTCTTTTGTCAACAACACATTGGGAAAATTTTAGTGTAACATGATCATTTCTCTCCTGATGCCACATTTGTAAAGATAATTTCTGATAATATTCGCTACACTTTCACAGATATGGTGCTTAAAACTGCTTTTATTATTCAAGACTCGTTTCCATACTGCAAGCATACGTTTGCAAAATCCAATCTCTTTCATTCACTGCCGTAATGTCAAGTAAAAGTATGATGTATGGTTATACCAGTGCTAATATTCTTATCATTACTGTTTTGGCATTAAATAATATTCTCATATATTCCTATGTACAGACAGACATACGAAGAGACAGACAAATAGACTAATAGACAGAGAAGAGAAGAAAAGAGAAGAGAAGAAGCGAGAGAATTGTGTAATAAATTGTCAAGATGAGTGTTTAAAATTTCATTTTTCAAATTTGCATTTCATATAAATGTCATCATCATCACATACAAATGTGTGATATGTGTGTGTGTGTGTGTATTGCTATGTGGGTGTAAATGTATACAGGATATGAATATAGAACTCATATGTCTCTCTGTACATGCTCTCCCTCTCTCTCTCTCTCTCTCTCTCTCTCTCTCTTTGTCATTCCCTCCTTTGGCTATTGCATGCATACATTGATGTACGATTTATTTATTTGCTATTTTTAGTTTTATTTATCTCACTCACTCGCTCTCTTACACTCTCTTACACACTCTTTCTTTCTTTTTTTTTCTTTTTTGCTTTTTGCCAATATTGCCCGAATAGATCGCAGGACAATCGAGGTACAGAAAAATATAGCAGCTGTCAGATGTATGATGCGAATTTTACTGAAATTGATGATTGGGAGAATTGGAATTCAACAGCAGCATCAGCAAATGTAACAGGTTAGTTTTTTATTTGTACTCTACTCCTCTCTTGTTTCTCTTTTGTTTCTTTTTTTGTTTTTTTTTTTTTTGTTTTTTTATCGCATACATTTTCATTTTCGTATTCATTTTCAATTCATTCGTTTCGTATATGCTTACGCTCGTATACATGAATTACGTGTAATATGTTAGTAGCAGTAGTTGTAGTAGTATTGATATACTCACATACATATGCATGCATACCTGCAAACACAGCAAATATTCATAAAGAAGAAGAAATAAAAATATCCCATCCTCACTCTTTCTCTCTCTCTCTCTTTCGCTAGCCTCTGTGTATGCATTTTTGCTTGGCTTTAATTTATGAATATGGAAAATGGCTTTTGCAAAGTGCCTGTGTATGTGTGTGTGTTTACTAGTACACAAGAGTACATGTGTTATATTTGGCTGTGTTATTATTTTTACTTCCTTTTCCTTTGTTTTTTTATTTTCTTTTTTTTTTGTGTGTGCCAGTGTGTTATAATTTTTTTCGGGGTTTATTTGCCGCTTTTTTTTCTTTCTTCTTTTCTTTATTGTTTTTGTTGTTTTCATTTCATTGTTATTTGATAGAATTGATTTATTAAAAATGAAAAAAGCAAAAAAAAAATCCGGACATACATACATATGCACGTACCTACCTATACACAGTGATCCATATGACCTGTTTTCCGAGAGCTCACATACAAAATGGGAAAAATTTGGAAAAACCTGTGAGCTTTCTAATACCGCACCGTACCGTACCGAATCGAAATCGAATTGAATTGAATTGAATTGAATAGAATTGATTTGATTTGATTGATTGCCAGCACGTATAGACAGTTAATTTTTAAATGCACTGGCGTTATGGTTTTTATTGATTGTTTAGTTTGATTGGCCAACCAAACAACTGACCGACCAACACACCAGCCAACCAACTTGACCATTTTGATACAAATTTTGTAATAATTTTTTTCTTTTTATATTTTAAATTGAAATTGAAATGGAAATTGAAAAAAGATAATACCATGCTTGATAAACTAAACGAAATTTAACTTCATTTCATAGAGGTTAATAGAACATAATCGCTTGGCAATCGTACATACATACACGCTAAACGACAGTGGGTATCATGTATATTTGAAATCATAGATTGAAAATGGAATTTTGTTTTTATAAACTTCATTCCTCACATCTACTGTGCTGTAGTAGCTATGGCCTGAGTCCGCTTAGGTCCTTGAACAACAGATTTTTAAGAAGCTTTTCATGGTAATTTGAATTCGAAGCAGAGTTCTTGACAGAATTAAGATGAGGGGAAATCGCCGAAGAAATATTGTTTGAAATTTCGTTTTGTTTGCCATGTCTTCTCTGGGGTTTGAACTAGGGCCTCACGTTTCATAGGCCAACATACTACCTACCACATTACGGCAAATTCAACTGTCATTAGGAAAAATTATTGTCGTGTAGAGGTATTAGAGAAGATGTCTTGTGGTCTTATTTTCTTCCTCGTCGTTACTTGCTTGTGCAGAAGTCATTTTAAGGTATTCCCAGCCCCAGAGCATGTACACCCAAAGGCCAGATTCCAGTTGTAACTACTCTGAGGGTCTTAAAAAGGAATTTGGTCAACTTTAACATACATTTTGATCATCATTTATCCATATCGGTGGTGAATAGAATAGAATAGATTGGAATAGATTGGAATAGATTGGAATAGATTAGAATAGATTAGAATCGATTAGAATCGATTAGAATCGATGACTGAACTGACAAGCTTTAGGATACTGTACCTTGTCAGAAACGATTAATCCTTGATAAACCCGCATTTATTTCCTTCTGAAGTTTTAGATATTTGCTCTGATGATTCATGTTCTCCATAACATAACATATATATTGGTTTTCAAACGATTTCTGTTTTTAATCAAGTATTCTTTAAGTCTGAAGTGCCCTGTTAGAAGACCGTTTGCCATTCGCATTACCGTTAATGTTTCATTACCTTCCAATATTACTTTCCTACTAAAATACTGCACCGTTGTTTGTTTTAAGGAATTTCTTCATGGTTATGGTTCTTATTCGAACAGAAGCATCTTATGCTACAAGATCGATGTGAAATCTCTTGCTAAAGAGATGCTTTAACTAAGTTTGGTATCATCCTTGAAAAGCTTTAGCTCCCTGAGCATCAATTTTGCAAGTATTTTAACGGAAGCTCTCTGTATTGTTATTTCAATGGTTCTGGTATATGGCATAATTTTTAAAACTAAAAATTTCAAAAAACCGCATCAATATTTAATACGAACCGAAACTCATAACCACTGTATGCCACTGCAAAAAAAAACAAAACAATTCCTTGTATAAGCCTGTCAAACATGCAGAACGAAAATTGTATGTCAAACGATTGCAGCAAATCACTCACTCACGGTAATACAATTTAAGAAAAAAAATGCTTTTGCATCAACCACAGTCGTATATAAAATCTCTTTCAATTAAAATATGAAAATCATAATTTTTTTTTTCCATTATCCATACAATTTTGTTACCCACTGTTGTGTTGTATAAAATAAATATAATATTACTTGTGAATATTCCCATCTGAACAATTCACATTCACATTCATTCAAAAAATTTGTTTCTCTAAATTATTGGCATTCATTCATGGAATGAATTTTATTTTATGTTTGACGATGTTGTCCTACATCATCGTCATCATCATCACTGACAACGTCATCATCATCATCATCATCATCATCGGTATCCGTATTGTTATCGTCCGTTTAAATGTTCCACTTGAATTGTGGTTACAGGCGATATATGTATGATACAACAACTGTTGTTGTTGTTATTATTATTGTTTATAATTTTTTGTTTTTTTATTACAAAATTTAGAATAAATAAACGCGTCTAAACGATTTTGTTGCCTTATTCCATAAGCACACAGAGATAAACACACACAGTCATATACTCCTGGTTCTTAAATTATCCTGGCGTCTATTGCCTCTCGAATTTAATTTTTCTGAGACAGGAATGCGTAGCAATGAGAAATTTAAAAATATTGGGAGAAAAAAATTTTAAAAATTCAGAAATTTCGCTTGAATTGAATAACGAATAACGAATAAATTTAATAACGAATTATTCTATGTGCTATGCCCGTCGTAAGGTCTCCAACTAATTTCTGGGCCGTCATTTCTAGATACTTCCCTTTTCAACACTGTGTTATTAACACCAATCGATGCCATTCAACTGCGGAATCGCTCATGCTTTTATTCAACTATTTATGTATTGTGGCAAGTGAAATACCTCCAGAGTATTCACTCTTCAACGCTATTTAATGTTAGGAGGCTCTAGGGTAACATAATTCCATCCAAATTGGTTCTATTGTTCAGCTGCCTAGAAACTTCTTCGTCTTTCAAAATTTACTATCAGAGTTTGGCAATGAGTATTCCAAAAGGATGAGTATAATCGAATCATACTCATAATTTCAGATACTTGTACGGATTCATGCTTATTTTAATATCATCGAACCTCTACTCGCATATTCAAAGTTTGAAGTACTCATCATACTTAACACTTAACAAGTTTGAAGTACTCTGAATATGATTCATACTTAACAACACGTATGATGTTGTTGACTTGGACTCTACATGACTCAACATATACAAGAATCATAAAATAAGTATGAATCGTGTACGAACACTCAACATACTCACTAGAAGGTTGTGTGTTTGCTTTGCATGCTGTTCCGTCTTTTTTGCTTATGTGTCTTTTTGCTTTTGTTGTAATTGCAACACCTACTGTAAATGTTGATGAATAATTCGAGTCACTCAAAGTATTTTTCAAAAGTTTTGAATCTATATGAGTAGGCGTATGAATCAAACATATTTCGAATGGTATGAATTTGATGTCAAAGTTGTACGCTTACTCATTGCAACCTGTACTTGTAAATCAAAGTGGTAGTGAGCCCGAATGAATCAGAGTTCATAGTTAAATTTCAATGTTGTTGACTCACTTATATTCAAAATCTCGTGAGTACTTATCAGAAGCGAGAAAACAATTCATTACCGCTCACTGTATTGTGGCAAATTTTTCATCATTCGTCTTAGCTGGTGGAAATCCCATTTTGCCGCATCCTGACAATAGACACAATAGATAGTTAGTTAGGCTGAAAGAGAGGAGGCCAATCGCAGTATTTAAAGTGTCATGGTAAACGGCATGCATGCATGCAGCCATCAATTAGGCTTATTGTGCCCAAACCATTAAGATATACCCACCTTGCTATGTATAGGAATTGTGTATCTTGTACGAACTGCTACCAGTTCACTCCTTTAAGGCAAATTATGCCTTGTATAACGTCATCTATAAAATATTGAGATCTTGAGATTACGAAGGCTAAGCAATGACATAAAAAGTACTCAATTTTTGCAATGTATTCGCCGCACGTCCTGCTTTCTTCAAACTCATACCATTCGAAATATGTTTGATTCATAAGCCTACTCATTTAGATTCAGAGCTTTAGAACAAATACTTCGAGTGACTCGAATCATTCATTAAAATTTGCAGTCTTAGTTATTGTTGCATTTACAACAAAAGAAAAAAGACACGTAAGCAAACAAGACAGAGCAGCAAGCAGAGCAAACACACAACCTTCTAGTGAGTATGTTGAGTGTTAGTACACGATTCATACTTATTTTGTGATTCTTGTTTATGTAAAGTCATGGAGAGTAGAAGTCAACAACATCATACATGTTGTTAAGTATGAGTATGATGAGTACTTCGAACTTTGAATATGAGTAGAGGTTCCATGATATTAAAATAAGTATGAATGCGTGAAAGTATCAAAATGTATTCCAAACCAATAAAAATTAAAACGAAATATTCGTTGGGAATATAATTTTAATTAAGAGAAGCACAACAACAATAAATATTAACAATCAAAAGCAATACATTGTTGTTAATGAAGAAAATAAAATCATATTTTTGGCTGAAACTAAATGTTTGCCAAAAGTTGCCAAGTAGCCAAATAGCTCTCTTCCCGTTCATATGTTGTATTTTAAAATGCCAAAGAAAAACAAACTTATTTTCCCATTGAAATTCTCATTTGGCTTAAACAGCAAATGAATGCTTAAAAAAAATGTTTTTTTTTAAATAAGCTTGAAAGTATTCTTTTTTTTTTTGAGTGGAAATTCTTGCTAGATTACGTTAGAGAGGAAGAAAGAAGAAGAAGGAAAAAAAGCTTTTAACAGAAAATTAAATTTAACCAGTTTATTTATTCATATTTTAGTATTATCTGCTACTATATAGCCCCCACCTTTCATTTCTCTAAGACCCTGGCTTAGTTAAGAGAATGACACTCTGCAAGAGAAATATTTGTACACTGCCCCTCTGCTTGCATAGCAGCATAGACATTTAAAGTTATTCAATAACTTTCAATTATAAAGTAAAATAAAAAAAAAACGGCAATAATTTCCTTGGCAATAAACACAGAAAAACTAGGAAAAAAATTTTTTTTCACAAATTTTAACCACCGCATATGCACCCACCACTACTGCACAAGCGACTATCCAGAGAGCTATAAAGCAAATGCGTTTGTTATACATTAGAAGGAAGAGGAGGAGATGGAGGTGGAGTTGGTGGTGGAGATGGAGATGGAAAACTAACTTTTTCCATTTGCTTAACATTACTTTTTACAACTTTGCACTTTAATGCGTTTCACTTTAACTGACTCGACGAACAAATTTTCGTACTTTTTTTTGTCTTCCTTCTACTGCTACGCGCTTCATTTCTTCTTTTTGTTTTTTTGTACTCCTTTTTAGCTGTTCTGTATTTAATTTTATTTAACTTTTCTGAGTTCCACGATTGAAAGTTTGTTTGTTTGGTTTGGTTTTTTTTTTGTCTGCTTTATACTGCAAGATATTTTGTTAGAAGCACTGCTAAGCCAAACGTCAACTAAACAGTTATGATACTTTTATTCGTACAAAAGATTGCATTTCAATTGCAAAATTTAAAATACGAGACATTTTTGTAATAAAAAGAGTACTTCAAAGAAAAGTGTCTTGGTTAGTTACGTTTAATATTCGAAAAACGAATGTGCGATCCGTTACATTTCGTGAACGTTTGGCTAATTCTAGCTTAAGATTTTTCTCGTTCAAAAACTTATTCTCCTGTACCCCTAACTTGAATTGTATTCAAGCTAAGTTAGTGTTAAAATTTGCAGATCAAGACGTTTTTGAGCAATAAGATCACTTAGTTTGGACTTGGAAAAGATACTGAAGTGACCATAGTCAAGTAGGTAGTTTGTTGGCTTACAAGAAGCTTTGAAGTAGTCCCCTTAGTCCAGTTGGTAGTGTGTTAGCTTATTAGACGTAAGGTCTCGGTTCAAAGCTCAGGGCAGACAACAAAACGAAAAACGAAAAATTATTTCTTTAGCGACTCCCAGAAAATTTTAGACAAAAACTCTCGCAGAGTAAAGAAATTTGTCATGAAAAGTTTCTCAAAAATTTGTCTTTCGGAATTGACTGTTGGCAGGACCTGCAGGTTTAAAATTAACACACACAACATATGTGGTGTTAAGAAGCTTGGTCGTAATCCTGACTAAAGGGTTGTAATGATTAATTAAGTATGTATGTGTTGTAAACATCCAAATTCAATTTTCCTTGCTACTGTTCACTGCTATTGCTTTCACCGGCTTTAATTGCATGCAATTGGTGGTGCTTTTAAACGAATTTCTAAGAATTTTTCGCAATGACTTCTAGTCTTTTTTACACACACACACACTCATATATAAACACACTTAAATAACACTCACGCATATTCCTGTACATATATAGACGCATACATGCTTATAAAACAACAAATACCACAATACCGACTGCATGCCATGACTTCCGATATTTAAACAAAACCAACAAGAGTAACAACAATAACAACAACTGATTTATACAGTGTGGGTTTTGTTCCTTGGTTTTTTTTTTGTTGCTTTTGTTTCCAATTTTTTCTTTTTTTTTTTGTTTTATTTATTTTTGATTCCCGTTATTTCGTTTCAGCATGTAAAAATGGCTGGAGTTATGACCGTACTTGGTACGAGAACACAATACCAACGAGAGAGAATTGGGTCTGTGCAAAGGATTTGTATGTGACAAATGTTTTTGTTGTTGGACGCGTGACAGAAGTTGCGGGTTCATTTCTGCTCGGACAAATGGGTGACATGTAAGTCCAGTTCAAAAACAAAATGGCATAAGAATTTAAGAATTAAAATACAATAAAAAAAAAAAAAAGAAAAAATGAAAGAAAGAAAAACAAAAACCGAAACGAGAAGAAAAAACAAAGAAAAAAAGAAGAAACTTTTGAATAGAAATTCAATTTCATTTTAGCGTTGCTGGCTGTCTGTCTGTCTGTCTCCCAGCAGTCAGTCAATGTTTGCATATAACAAAGAAACAAAATTAAAATAAAAGAGACATGAAATGAAATGAAAACGAAAAAAGAAAAGAAAAGAATTGAAAAGAATTGAAAAGAATTCCATTAAATTCCATTATTTAAAGGATAATTGAAGCAAAGGATCTTAATGTTTCCGTTTCGTTTTCGTTTTTTGTATTTTATTTGATTCTGCAGACCTTAGACCTGCTTTATGGTTCTTATTCATTAGCTTTGCTTTGTCTATGTAACTTTCTAATGCTTTTTTCAATTTCAATTTCAATTTCATTTTGATTTTGATTTTCATTTTAATTTTTTTTTTTTTGATTATTTTGCAGATTTGGCCGTCGTGTTGTTTACTACATCAGTGTGATATTCTGTTCAATTGGCCGCCTGTCATCGATTGTAACAACATCGTATTACACATGGTTTCTAGTATTTTCCGGCATTACCTCACTGACCATCAACAGTTTATTTCAATCACCTCAGATTATTGGCATGGAAATATCAAGAGAGTGAGTATCAATCAATTGGACATTAAATAGAGACTCAATCATTCACACACACACACACACACACATCGAGAGAGTGTTGCCACAATGATAAGAAATGCCCATACACACTCAGTTGATTCATCAACTCCTCATTTAATTCTCGCTCGATATTGAAAAATTAAATCGAATTCATCCATTCATCGATTCATCCATTCATCCATTCGTCCATCGTCATCATAGTGATTAAATTTGATTTATTTATTGTAGTTTTCAGTTTGTTTAGAAGTTTTATACTCTTTCCCTCTCCTGCCTCTCTTCCATCATTCCCCCTCGTCATTTTTCAATTCAGTCAGCAGTGTTAACACAATGGAGAGTAATTTACTTCGTAACTGCTTTTGTTGTATTGACAAACACAGGAGGGGGGGAAGCGACTGACAAATGGTTTCTTTTCTTTATGAATTTTGACATTCATGTGAAGAAGAAGAAGACATTTATTGTGTCAGTGGCCGTTAATTTTATTTACAAGCAACTGTTGTTCTTAAAACAAAAAAAAGGGGAGACTTAACACAGGCGGAGTTATTGTGTCGATGCCAAGAAAAGTTTTTCTTTTTTTTTCCGATGAAAACTATAACGACAAATTATTTTTTAGTGATGTGATCTGATTAATCGAAAAGATAATTTCATTGGATAGTGGATTCGATTTTGGTTTTCAATGTTTGAAATCAATTTCATAAATTATTTGAAGGTTAACTTTACATTCAAAGCATTACCACAATAACCACCAGGATTCTTTTAGATTCTGTGAGGATGGTAGATAAAACATCTCAATTCTAAGACTAGAAAAGGTCTCGATTGCATACATACATACATACATACATAATTGGCCATTACAACCCTTCAGTCAGGATTACGACCTAGCTCCCTCACACCACTTATGTTGTGTGTGTTAATTTTATACATGAGTGGCGGGACCTGTAGTTTAAAGTCGACTCCGAACAACAGATTTTTTTGAGATACTTTTCATGGCAACTTTATTTACTCTCAGAGTTTTTGCCAGAAATCTGCTGAGAGGAAGTCGCCGAAG